>PQXJ01000038.1:0-133948 GCA_004786225.1 Botryotinia narcissicola
TTCAAATAGTTTATATATTTAAAAAAACTATTATTATTGGTATATATATTTAACTAATCTAAAATACTAAAAATATCATTATTTACTATAGATAATAGTATACAATTAAAGTCCTCTATATTATCCAGAAGCTCGAATAGAGCATGTAAAGGTTAAAAGAGGTTGATAAGATTAATATTATCTTTTATTATTGTATTTTGTAATATACCTTTTTGAATTATATATTACTTATTAAATACTACAATCTTTCCTTTAATAATAGTTCTGCTATTAACCCACAAATCTTTCAATAAATATACTCTTTTTCCAAAATCATGTAGTTTAGGATCTGCTCTGTTATCTCAAATCAATATATTAGTTAATATAAGAATATTCTATTCAATTCTATAAATTGTATGAGCTCTAGATATAGTCTTTCCAAATTCAGTTTCTATTATTGAGTAAAGGGTATACTGACAAATATTCGTTAGATAGATATGATTAAATATTTTATTGATATTATGTGTAGAATTCTTATAGCATTTTATATCAATTTGATAACCGAAATTTAAATGTTTTTGTGAATAATCGATAGCTTTATGTAAATATAGTTTTCCCAGTCAATTAATAAGTCCTAAAGCAAGAATAGAGTACTATAAATTGGAAGAATATATATCAGAAGTAAATAGTAATTGATAATAGAGTAACTCTTTATTATAATTTGTTTGGCCAGATTTTTAGAATAAAATTATAAATGGGTCAATCATTTGATATATAATATTAATATTTCCATATTTCATTGTTTTATTAATAATCAAATATATCTCTATTTCCTGAATTAAATAATATATAGTAGTATAGTTGAGGTCAACTTATTTATCACTAATCTATACTTCTTGAATAAATGCTTTTTTTCAAACCAATTTGATTACATTAAGAAACTGAGCAGATGTTATATTATAAATAGAACTATTGATAAATAAAACAATCTTATTGGTTTATTGTGAATCATTATTTATTCCAGTATATTCCTATAATATCTTATGAAATAATAGTATAACTCTTACATTAAAGACTTGAGATAATAAAGAATGTATTTAATAATATTTAAGAGAATCTCTTTTGTATTTCTTTTATTCTAAAAATAAGATATCAGCTTGGATACAATGAGAACTAATTTTGTTAAATAAAGATTTGAAATGAATATAGATAATAATCTCCTAAATAACTATAAATATATAAAACCAGGAAGGTAATCCAAGTATTCAATTTTGGCGTTTGTAAGGATTAATGGATTCAGACTGTTGAGATTTGATAAATCGAATATAGGCTATTATAAGTTGATTTTCATGTACTAATTTGATATTAGTAGTATAATCAAATGGTGTGTATTCGCTAAGCTCTGAAAGAACTAATTGCATTTTGAATATATTGTTATATATATCATATATGCTATCTATTATTCCCTTATTAGCATATATATCACTAAGCTGCTAATACTTTATTTGATTAACAGAAATACACTCTATTTGAGGCATTTTGGAATATAAATTGGTTTTCTGAAAAACTTTACTTACTGTAGTACTAAGTACACTTTTCAGTGCATCATATATAAGATGAGTACTCATCTTACAAGCAAAATCATCTTCTGCAGTACCAGAAGAATCAAGAATATCTCAATAATCCAATAGAGTAGTGGGAGTATATATAGATTGTTTAAGCCTTGAAGGTGGGAGCTCCGGATAAAGGACAAATATAGTTATAATCAAATTCTTTATACTTTCAATATAGCCAAAACTTTCATCCCTTTTGATTTTCTTAAAGTTAAAATTGTTATAAACAACAATTGTTTGAAAATGATTTCCCCAAACTTTAATCTCCTTTTTAGCTTTGGAAATAATATGCTGTATTTGATTATTATAGTGACTGTAACTACTATAAAAACCAAGGCCAAAAAGTACTTAAATACAGCAATATTTGATACCACAGCTCATTAGATAATAGTTGAGGATACTATATAGATAGCTTAATCTATACTTGAATCAGGTATATGCTACTATGCTTATAAGCATAAATATTTTCTGTGCTTAAGAATCTATATCCGGTTTACTTAAATAACTAATATAATGAACATATTTATTAACAAGAAATGATATAAGAATGAAATGCTATATTGAAGCTTTATTCTTTATAGATTAAATAGCTTGAGAGAAATCGATATTATAAAATTTGCTTAAAGGAATATTTATATTAAATATTTGAAACATAAATTGAATAAAAAATGTATTGAACTTTTATTTAATTATCTTGATAAACATTTCTGCTAGAAAATCCTTGTCCAAGATATTACAAACTGTCCTTTTCAATGCTTTTTCGAGTTTTGTATATTGAACATCAGGATTGGCATATATATCACTATATATCTTATTTGATAGGTATTGCGATATAAACTCATGAATTGATAATCTTTCGGCCTTGAATATATTAAGGACTCTTTGAAAACAATGTTTAATTACTTTAGGTGTAGATAATATATCTACAAACAAATCGGAATCAAATGTTTTAGAGTTCAATGGAGGTTTAATGAAATATAATAATGGTGGTGGTGAATATCTGGGTGGTCTTGAAGAACTGGTTAGTGGTGCCTTACTCAAAGGACTGAATAACATTATATAATCCATTGTAATAAAAGTGGTAGATCAGGAGTTGATAGAAGATATCAATAATACACAGAAGTATACAGAACTCGATAGAAGGTAACAGGAGATGGCAGGAGGTAATAGGAGGTGACAAGAGGTGACAAGAGGTGGCAGAAGATGGCAGGATATAGCAAAAGTTTATAGGAATTAGATATGATTATAAAAATTATTATAGCTTTTTCTACTACATTTTTATAATAAAATCACAAATATTAATAATTACTTTCAAATTCAATAATTCAATTAATAACTTTTATGCAGATTCAATAAATACTAGAAAATGAGGGCTTTCGAATGGTATATTTGTTTTATTAATAAATTGTAATTAAAGAATACAAGTATACTTTCAAAGATCTCTCATCAAAGAGTTTCAGATCCTTACTAAAAACACGCCCAAAAGCTCTTAGACTCTCGAGGAGATAAACGTTCCCCCTGATCCCTAATTGGCCGAAAAAAATTCGATTATTAGTAAGCTACAACACCACCAAAAAGATCAAGATATTATTTAGAATTCTAATTAAAAACGTTTTATCGATGAAGAGATTCTGAATATTGAGATAAATTACCGTGCGAAATACAAGTCCGTACCATTCATTAATCAGCACCCAAATAGTCACTAGGTACTTCGATACCCACCCAATACCCGGCAGTTTTTAGGGGCTACGCACGTACCCATCTTTCGTCATGAAATACACTTAGCATGTAATATGAGTACTATGTATGTATTTGTTTTGTACGTCAGACTGACCTGATGTAGATGGTACATTTCATTCATTTCTTTTCATTGCTCGAGTACTCGGATACAAATCTTTGTATGGGTATCCAATACCAATCAATGACTTCACTTATTTCATTTCATGTGGCAAAATTGCAATATATACAATTCTTTATTTATTCATTATTCTTCTTCTTCTTCTTCTCCTTCCTCTTCTTCCCCAATGGTATCGGTAGTAATGGTATCTAATGAGCGCCCTATCCCCAGATTCCTATTTATGTTTCATGCTTCATGCATGCTTCATGCTTCCTCCCATGATATTGATATATACAGGCCCAATCATGGCAATCCAAAGTTCGCTTCGTAACTCGTTTGTCATCCATCTGCAGACTGATTCCATCCACCACCTTTCGTATCATACAATTTCGTCAATTCTTGTTCATGTCGTTTTGTCTCGTTGGACTGCTTGCTTCATATCCTTGGGAGGTGTACTCCTGGGGTTAGTCAATGGAGGATCTCATCTCGTTTATTCTCCTCCTGTGGCCACTTCCTCAATCACTGCCATCATTTAAAAGTATTCCCTCTCTTCCACAATCGGCGTCATCCTCCTGAACTCTTCACCCCTCTCCCTTTCCAACACCAAAAGTGGTCTGAACCCCTTCCTCTCTACCACCTTCACCTTCTCCCCTCTCTCTACATTCCCCCTCTCTCTTTCTCTATCCCCCATCTCCCTTTCCCATTCCCCATCATTCCCCATCTCCTCATTCGCAAACAAGCCCCTGGCATAATCCCTCACACAAAGCGCGCCCAAAACCTGCAGTCCCATAGCTGCCATAACTCCCGCAATCAACGTGATATATCCCAGCGTGATAATCTTCTTACATCCACCCTCGGTCCATCCATCATCTCCTCCTGTCCTCCCCACAAAATCCGCAAAAGATGCGATGTGCGATGATGCGGGGATACTGGTCGAGATAGTGTAGGAAGCGAGACTTATTTCCTGCGCATTTTGCGATAGCGCGGGAGGTTGAGTGACGGTGGAGAAATCGAGAGAGGTGGTTGAGGAGGGGGTGCAGAGGATAGAAGAGGAGTTGGAGAGGAGGGTTAGGAGGAGGAGACGGGGGATTGCGCTGAGGAGTGTATCGAGGAGGAGATAGTTTGAGAAACACAGAACGGAGAGGGAGTGTTTCTAAGGGGGCTGTTAGTACTTCGTTCTCTCTAAATAGTTGTTGTATTTATCCAGTGATATCGATATCGATTCTCGAATTCCAAAAAAGAATGGAGAGGACTTCAAGCCTGGGATAAGGAAGAGAGAAATATACATACCCTCAAAGCCCCAATAACTCCAAAGACACTCATCACATTTGCAAAATGTAGATACAATCCATAGTTAACCGCGAGGTGAAACGGCTCGTCGGGAAGTTGGTGAAAGAAGATTGAAGAGAGGGTGTTGGATGTTAGGGAGAGGAAGGCGATTAGGAGGGTCGTGGAGCGGGACGAGGTGAGTGAGCTTCTGTGTGGTGTTAGATAGGTGTGGGGGGAGATTGTGAGGGAGGAAGGGGAGGTGTGGATGGATTAGAGTGATGAAATAAGGAAGAGAGAGGAAAAGATCATCCATACCTTGATAGTAATCGTGTCATTGCTAGTGGATGAGTACAAATCGATCAACACAATAAGTAAAATAAAAATATGGTATAAAACGACGAATATCCCAAAATCGATATCCCCAATACCGGATTCCCAATGCGGAGTCAAGTCCGATTGTAATGTCAATCCCAATTTAAAATTCGATGTCGATATCGATGTCAATCCCAATACACTCCAGAAAAAGTTTCGAATAGAAGAATGTGAATGAATATAAGGGAATCCTAATCCCAATTCGATCGCCAAAGAAGTTTACTTTGGTAGTAGGTAGTGGTAGTCGTAGTTGTAGAAAATGAACGTATATACGTATGTAGCTCAGTATATATACCTATGTATCTCCCGATATACACAACAAAGAACAGCTAGGTATGCAAAGCAATGCTCACACCTATTTCTCCGGGTAGGAGATTGAAAAATGAAAAGATAGAATCCGTTTTCACACAAGCTGGCGCTTTTCTTTTTTTCCTCGAACTTGATCTCGACTTGATTCGGTACTTGGATGTGATATGCTAGATAGGTATGTAATGAGGAGGGAGATAAAGCGGATATAAGAGTATTGCGATTGCTCAGAGAGATCCTTAGGATAATTTATTTTATGTATAGATTTCTTGTATGTATGTATGTATGTATGTATGTATGTATGTATGTTTGTATGTTTGTATGTTTGTATGTTTGTATGTACGTATGTATTTTATTTGGTATTCAATGTGATGATGCCGATGAAGAAACTGGTAAAATTCGTAGCAAGTAGGTAAGCAGATAAGTAAGGAATTATCTTTCTTTCTTTGTCTTTCTCTGCTTTTTAAGAGATGAGGTATGCTCGATTGACTGTATGCTTTGAAATAAATGAATGGGTTGGAAATGGAGAAATGGACAAAAGTGACAATTCCGTGGATTCCGAGAGCGAGAGAGCAGCTGTGGGAGGGAGGGGTTGGAGTCGGGATGGACGGATACCGGTTGGGTTGGTAGCCGGGCTGGGAATGTGTTGTTAGGTATAGACCTGGTAGATTGGTGCTAGGATATCTGCGGTTGTGCGAGTTTTGCTTGGCAGAGAGTTTGAGAAAGATGATTGAGAGATGATGAGATAGATGAGATAGATGATGATGAAGTGAGAGTGTACAATTAGGTAGATGAGGACACGGAAATAAATATATAGATGTATATATATCTATATATGGTAATTGTGTGCAAGTAATGATGGATCAATCTTCGTGTGCACGTACGATACGACACGATGGATGTTGATTTCTAATTGTGTGTGCATTAAGTTCTCAAACCTTAATTCGAATTTCCAATGACGTTCTTCATTCAGTCCTAGAGGCAAAGACGGGAGGAGATGCATACACTCTATCTAGATCTCAAGTAAATATCCGGGAGCGAATGCCGATTGGATGTTAGGAGGCTGTTCTAGACAGGTACTAGAGGATAGGTACTAGATGTTTCGAGGGTTAGAGTGTCAAGAATTTCCTGCTTGAGAATTTTTGTTTGGTACAAAGGGCCTTTTAGGGACGAGATAGATGAAAGAGAAAGAGAAGGATGGAACATGCGGAAGGGCCGGGTAGAGGTTAGAGGTTTTAGTTCGGAGTTTAGAAATTTGTGAAAAGATGATTAGATCACTCAACTGAGTCAAGGTAAGGTTAAGTGGGTTGGTGCTTTTTGGGAATAACCTTATGAGCTTATGTCGGTTCTGAGTCTTTCGGCGTGTGGAAAAGGAAAAGGGAACCAAACATCCATCCAATAGGCTTGATTGTGTAAGGAATATGTAAGAATGAATCAAGATCAAAGAAACGGGTGTGTTGGAACAAAGCTGACAACCTGATACCTTTCTTGCTGTCTTCAATTATCACGGGCGCAAAGAGTTCCAGACCAAAGTTGGTGCTTTGCTGTACGAGTCCTTTGTACAGGTAGGATAGATGAGAGTTGGGCTCCGCAATTAAGGCAGAAGAGTAGGCTGGCTGGCTGGCCCCATATGTGTACGAAGTATTGAGCTGATGGATCTAAGCGGCTTCTAGACAATTCAAGGCGCGATGCGTAAGGGAAGATGTTACCTCATTGTGTGGGTGCCAAGGGCCATCGGGCGGTATAAATCGAGATGTACGGAGTAAGTATTTCTTTTGGGATGAGAATATGGAGTAAAAATTGGTTGGTGGAGAAGAAATCGTGATCGAGATACGTACAAAAAAAAGTTGATTAGTGAGCGTGCGCATAAGCAGTGAGGAAAGAAAAATAAAGAATGCCCCAACAAATTGCCAAGAAGATGACTTCATGATTTGGAGGTTTGGCAGACTGTGTTGAATGTACCTGGACCCTGGTATTATTCCATAAGTGGTACGATATAAGGCGGAATGGGATAGAGTGGATAGAGTGGATGAGTGGATGAGTGGATGAATCAAGTCTTTGTTTCCTTGACAAGGAAAAAGACGAAGAGAGGATAGGAGAGATTGAGAGCGAGGCATGGTATGGTATGGTATGGTATGGAACATTCGAAAGAAGATGATAAAGGAGTTGAGTTATCTGAGTCAACATAAAGTAATCCTAATAACAAGGTAGTAAAGACTGGTCTCTGAAAGGTTGTAGGTTAGTATCAATACAATTTTGAGTGAACATGTTGAGTTCACATCATTAAGAAGTCTCCGGTAAATATATTGAATCCTGCTTCCCTACATTAGCATATGTCGGCACTTCAAGGTTGGATATGGATATGGATATGGATATGGATATGGATATGGATATGGATGTGGATGCATTTGCAATTGTCAAGAAACCAAAAAGGGATCGGTCGGGAAAAACAAGTTCATTGCCGCGGAAGATCCCTAAGATTCTTCAACCCCCAAAACTCAAAACACGACAGAACCTCAAGGTCTTCCAAGGTTGTTAATAATCCCTTCTCCCTTCACGGCTGTGGCGTAACATGAATTCTTCTCGACACCTCAGCGGTTAACTTAAGCAGGGCCAATGAAATTACCGAATGCAGGGAGGATATTTGTCACTAACACCGGTACCCAAATGAAAAGAATAAATGAAGAATGTATCAATATAATTGGTATATAGGAGAAAATGTGGAAAAAAGGTAATTGTGTGCCGCCTCTCCCCAGATTTCTCTTGCTCTTTCTTGGACTTGGTGGATCGGTTGGTTGAATGTGAATAGTATGAAAGGATGCATTGTTGATTTATTCTAATTGATCATTGAAAGAAAGGAACCATGAATATACCCTGGGAAGACGTCGGGGATTTGATCAATCGTATATCGGAAGGATTCTGGAATCAGAGATTCAAGGAGATTAGATGTGAACGGAGAGTAACAGGAGGACCCTGATGGACCCCTCAATTAATCGGAAATACATCTTGGTAGGATCTTCTGCGACTTGGAAAGAAATACTTCTTGTTCCTTTTTCGTTTCTAGATTTAGAGAATGGTACGGGGGTTGGTAGAGAGGGTAGGTAGGTAGGTAGAGAGGGTAGGTATGTACTTGAGGGAGGATACTGTTCAAGGCACACACACCGTCTACCTGCTAATCAACCTGATTCCCATGTTTCTCATGTTTCTCTTGGTCTTTGTCTTTGACTTTGGGATTATTCCAGAATTTTCTGCCAAGGTTAATAAGGTTTGATCTCGAATTTAAGGGGCAAGTAACCCATTTGATATTGATATTGATATTGATTTTGATTGATATTGAGGTTTGGCTATTCCTACCGGCTTCGTAGAATGATGCGATGTTATTAATGATCCTGGAAATGTAATGAATCACTACAAGTACCTTGGTAGTTATAAATTATGGATAGATATATATCCATCAATGAAATGATTACTTGGGAGAAACATAGACCAATAAATTGAATCGAGGAATCGGGATGTCGAAGAAAGGTTCAAAGACTAGACTGTAGAAAGGTCGAAGCTTGAACCCCTTCGTCTCAGAAATAAGGAATTTGACTCTGATGTATTAAGGATTGTGGTTGAGCCCTGCAGGCGGGGTTCTTTTTAGAATGAACGATTCGAGAAGGAAACAAAACGTCTTGGACTTGGGACTGACTAGCTTAGTGCATGAAAGCTTGCACACTTCGTAGCGTTACTTTACATACCTAGCTAGGTAGATACATAGATTTGTTCAGGCCGTGTTCGTATTATGTATGGGATTCTTTGATTCTTTCCATGTCTTCCTTCCACCGACTAATTATGCTTCGTGGCTTCACTCTGGCCTTCTTTTCTGGTAAGCTGTAACTTTCTCCCTCCCACTTGTCAGATTGGCGATTGCATGGAGAGAGGAGTAAAGTATGGGATGGTATGAGTATCCCGAAGATTGCCATCTAACTTGCAAGTACGTACCCAAACAGGCACTGGCTCACTGCACTACACCGGACTGGGACCTACAACTGTCCGTTATGCAATCCACTCACACACTGTATGCACATGGATAACTAGTACGAGGTACCACGGTCACGTCGAGATTCTCCACGATGGGGAATTGTGATGGAGCTTGTAGATACAGGAGCTGAATACACACTCGCCCCTCAAAGGAATGAGACTCTCTCCAGGGCTGAAACTTATACAATTGAGTGACCAACCAACTCGTTATTCATGATCATTTTCTTCCAATTACTTGGCTTCCTTGTACCAGCGAAGAGGAAACCGTGGGAGAGCTGGAAACTTCTTCATACCCACGTCTAAATATGCGGAGATATTTCATGCTAGACTGGGGATTTGTGATGCAATTTGGGTGGGCACACACTATCTATATTAATATTGAGGTCACACAGTCACACTCGGTGTTACATGAAATGTGAATGGCTAGATGGTTAGATGGTTAGATGGTTAGGCAAAAGGAACAGGCTCACATAGGAAATGGACTTATATTTTCCGAAGTTGTGACTGGCACGAGGGATATAACAAACAAAAGTAAAGTTTGAATAGTCGGGACCAGAGGAGAGTCGAGAGGATTGGGCCATTGTTATTGCTCGTATCATATATACATACATGTGGAATTCTCCAGGTTCTCTCGTAGATACAGCCAGGACATGGAATTGGAGGAGGTAGATCTTCGCATGTTGTGTTATGAACAAATATACCAGGAGTCAAGTAGTTTTATGAGTAGATCCTAAAATACCTACCTACGATGTACTTTTGAGATGCTCGTACGAGTAACAGGTACTAGGTGGGTAGGTAATTGAGTAATCTCAAAATCGCCCGTATGATGGGAGAGGGGTGAGTGAAGAGTGAAGAGTGAAATGGATGGAGGATTGTACCTAGTATGTGTGAATGAATATATGAACATATGGATGAATACATGAATAAAAATAGGTACAATCTCTTTTCTTCCATTCCCTCCCATGCTATGAATAACTACTTTATATAAAATGGTCTTGATATTCAATTCTTCAATTCTTCAATTTTCCAGTTCTCCAATTATAATTTCTATTTATGAAGTCAATGTCAATATCAATACCATACCGTTCGAACTAGTACCTACACACATCTACCGACCTACCTATACCCACCTAGCTGGAGGGTAGTTACGAATCATATCATATGGAACCATTGAGATAGGAGAATATTGAATGGAAATAAGGGAAAGTGCAATTCGCATCTTTGAAGCAGCAATTTACCTCCTGCTAGGTAGTCCTCCTTATTAACTTCTCCTTCTTGATTACTTCCTACGTCCTACGTCCTACGTCCTACCTACTTCTTACTTCTTACCTCTCACCTCTCACCTCTCACCTCTCACCTCACCCTGTTGTTGCTTTGCTGGGACTACAACCATGCTTAGCGTTCCTTTTTAAGTCGAGGAAAGTCCAATACTCACGTTCCTACCACACACGCCCCGAGAAAGTGCTGCTTTACTTCGTACGTTTATTAATTACTACGACTCACTATAGTAAAGTAATAAAGTACAGACAGTATCAAGTACCTACCTAGTACACCACCTAGTACACTCTATTGTATGAAAGTGCGTAGAAGTGTGATACAACTTTGGAAGAACAAAGCAAAGCCCTCCCAAAATAAATCTTTTTCCCTTTCTCTTTCTACCAACCAGATTCCTACTTTTCCCTCTCATTGAAGGAAAACAATTGATCAATTTCATTCTCTTGTCATAATTAAAAAGACCACGGAGGAATAATTCTTCTCTTACGTTTATGTTCACGTAGCACAGCGGAAACCCGTAAAAGATACCCTCGATTTTTCCAAAGCAACGAGTTCCCTTTTTTCTCCACTCTTCAATTTCGATACGAATTTCTATGGTCCGGAATTAAAAAAATAGCGAGGGACCAATACATAGAACCACACTCACAACTCAATATCAGAAGG
Source organism: Botryotinia narcissicola (assembly GCA_004786225.1). Classification (NCBI taxonomy): domain Eukaryota; kingdom Fungi; phylum Ascomycota; class Leotiomycetes; order Helotiales; family Sclerotiniaceae; genus Botryotinia; species Botryotinia narcissicola. Next base: position 11,338 of record PQXJ01000038.1, read on the forward strand.
GGGCAATCTCGAAAGAAGGAAAATCAACCTCCGACAACCTCTCCTTCTTTGAATCCACGAATTACGACCACAACCACGACGTTTGTTTACGGAGCACAATTACTTATACTTCCTATATTGGGGAGACTCTTTTTATTCCCTTTCTTTTTTTCATAGTTGCGTGGCTACCTCCATCGTCTTTACTCTTACCCAAAGATCATCCGTTTGTCCTTGCTTCGATTACCCCGTCTGTCGTTTAGAGTCGAGACATTCTCAACACATCGTCAAGAAGAACGACAATCCCTCGCCCACAACAGAAGGAATTTATAAGTTTGATGGAGGGCCAGCCTTCTACAGGTAATTCTAAATATCAATATCAATCTGCACAGTGGTCGCGACTCGTGCGGCGTAATACCCACGCCGATTCAAATTCCAGCTCCTCGCCGAGTGTTCCTGGTTTCCCTCAGCTTCCAACCCAATTCATTCCCATTTTACTTCCCCAACAGCCCTCATTTCACCAACAACAACTTGAACAGTACAACAAGCTCATTTCTTCAGGCGGAAACACTAGACTGCAAACTGCACCACTTCCCCCACTACTTTCAGCACAACATATTCAGGCTGTGCCGGGACAAACATCCAGCTCAAGTGGCGTCACCACAGAACGGAAACCAAAACCTGCTGCGAGGGGCGGTCATGGGAATAGGGACGTACGAAAATTTCATAAAAGCGAGCGCGCGCTCATAACAGAGAAGGAGACATCAACAGCGATGCCGGGCAAGAAATTTGAGTTAACAGCTCAACTCCCCCCACGACCAGTTGCACAACATCAAAATTCCACATTGTCTCGAGAATCGAATTCCGTGCCATCTACACCACATCAACATCCGAGGAAGTTCTCTTTCGACGAGTCGAGAGAACCTTCACCGAATGCCCCTGGCAGCCATTCCCCTAGATCGGCATATTCCGAATCAAATATAACACTACCTTCGAGACCACCTCCTGCCCAGCGCAGAGGATGTCAATACGAAACGGCTATGGCCTCCATAAGGCGGCGCATGCCTTATAGTCTTGGGGCTGATCGATTGGAGCAATCAAAGGATTCTGATGTGAAAAGCAAATTGTCAGATGAAGAAGAGAGAAAGTTGTCCACAGATATGCGCGAGTTATATGATCGTTTACTGCCCACGGCGGAGACCGACGAGAGAAGGAGGAAGTTGGTGTCGAAGCTGGAAGATATGTTCAACAAAGAATGGCCTGGGCACGATATACGGGTTTATGTTTTCGGTTCATCAGGCAATTTGCTTTGTACTGATGCGTCAGATGGTAAGTTGAGCAGATGCTAATGTCTCAAAACTCTACTGATAATTTTAGTTGATATTTGCATAACGACCGACTGGAAGGTGATGGAGGGTGTATGCATGATTGCAGAATTACTCGCAAAGAGTGAGTATCCTGAGCCCAGCCAACGACAACATGACTGACGTTCTTTAGATGGTATGCAAAAGGTAATTTGTGTATCGACTGCTAAGGTTCCAATCGTCAAGATATTTGATCCGGAGCTTGAGTTGCCTTGCGATATGAATGTCAACAACACCCAGGCTCTAGAGAATACTCGAATGATAAAAACGTACATCGAGATTGATCCCCGTGTGAGGCCCTTGGCTATGATAATTAAGCATTGGACAAAGTCAAGGGCGATCAATGATGCTGGTAAGAATAGGGAACTCCTTGACATGACTGTATTCGCTCACATTTTATAGTTGGTGGCACATTGAGCTCATATACATGGATATGCATGATCATCAATTTTCTACAAAGTCGGGAGCCTCCTGTGTTACCATCACTACATCAACGACCTCACCTTAAGTTACCAACGAAGGAAGGGGGCGAAAGCAGCTTCGCAGATGATATTGACGCTTTGAGGGGGTTTGGTCAGAAGAACAAATCAACCTTGGGTGAACTTTTGTTCCAATTTTTTCGATTTTACGGGCACGAATTCGATTATGACAAGCAGGTAGTTTCGGTCCGAATGGGAAAGCAAATCTCGAAGCAGGAGAAGAAATGGTCGATAGCGACAAACAACATGTTGTGCGTGGAGGAACCTTTTAATACTGAACGGAATCTTGGAAATACCGCTGATGATTTCTCCTTCCGCGGACTTCACTTGGAAATGAGGAGGGCGTTTGAGCTGATATCTGGCGGCAAGCTGGATGAGTGTTGTGAAGAATATATATTCCCAAAAGAGCAGGAACGAGTTTGGGAAAAGCCACCCCCGTCTAAGAAGCCAACATTGACTGCTAGTCATCCCCCGCACAGAAATGGCAGAGGAGGTCACCGTGGCGGTCGTAACAACCATTCTAATCGCAACTCGTCAAATGGCAGCCGCAAATCCTCAAATAGCAATTACGATAACCACATGTACCCACAGCATGGGATGCCGTCGAATATTTCTACACAAGATCAATGGGCTGCCCAGCAACAAGCGCAATCACAGTTGCACAACCATCTCTACGCCACGTATTCGGTCTTACAGGCACAAGAAAATACTTTAAGGATGCAATTGGTCCAACAAACGTACATGGAACAGGCTCACGCTCACGCTCAGGCTCAAGCTCAGGCTCAAGCATATGCACAGTCCCATGGTCGCATACAAGGCGGTGGTATGCCAATCAAGCAACAAGCCACGGATCGAAATCGAACCCCTTCTTTCGATCAAGGGCCATTAACAGCACCTATACGGCCAGACGGTATGTATTTCTATCCTCTGCAATACGCTGGGCAACCGATGTATGCATACCCAACCTCGAGCACGAATCCCTCATCGCCCCAATTGAGTGCCGTTGTCCCAGAGATGAGGAGAGGTGTTCATCGGTCCACTGTTACAAATGGCTCGAGTTCCAACATGGTTCAATCGAATGGGTCTATTAGATCACATTCACAACCCGGGACTCGTACTGCTCCTTCGCCTCTCTTATTGCAAGGAAACGGGCATCCTGCTCATAGTACCAATGGAATTGGGGCATACCAACCTTTGCGACCACAAGGCAACGGTGTTCCCATCCCAAATTTTATTCCAGACGAGTCCACGGAGCAAGGATATGAGTCGAGGCGAACGGCCACTACTCCACCAGAGCTTAGTACGCCAAAGGAGTATGTTGGATATTACGTCAATGAGCCAACTCAACCTTATACTCGCAGAGATTTGCCTTTGACGATACCTTCGTTTGGAGACATTTCTGGAAATAGACGACGATTATCGACCGACCAACTGCCGCAATCTATTCGTGACAGGATTAAGCGTAATCCTTCTCGGTCGCCGTCTCCACTGGGTAATGACAGACGCTTCTCGTTGGCTCAATCTGCTCCAGCTCAACATGCGATGTCCAGTTCCAATCTTCGTACCCTGCACACCAATGGGCCATTGGTAGTGAACGGTTCTTCTGCTGTAGTAGGCTCTAATCCTGTTTCGATAAATGAGGGGCCAGTCTTTGAGAATAAGATTTCCCACGCGAGAGGATCTGTTGGATCAATATCCCAAGCGTCTCTTACTGAGAGTGATATCTCATTGGGGGAAGACTTTTCCGGGCAACGCACCCCTAAATTTACACGAAGTAGTCTAAGCGAGGTTTCTCCTTTGATTGCTAATGGATCTAGTCCTAACCCAACTCCACCAAACGGCTCTAATGGCCATCAATCAATCGCAAACGGATTGACTTCTGCAGAGGGCCTTGATGGGTATTCACGGTTGTCTCCTAATTCAAGGAATGTAGTTGCCCGCAATATTCCGAATGGCGGCATCCCCCTCCTCAACATTGCGAGTGGTCACAACGACATCCTTTCAAATGAGTTGTCGCATCTTTCACCCGTATACGAAACGCACACGCCCTCACCGACGGTCAGTAAAAAACTTGAGAATCTGAAGTTGAATGGACCTGCGGTCATTGAGAAGAATAAAATTGATCATTCAAGGCCAATCCCAAAGCAATCAGTAGCAATTGAGCAGCCGGTCAAGCAATCGCCATCTAATTTGAAACAAAATGGACATACTAGATCAGCTAAGAGCGAGGGTGGCGGAGCTGGAGTATCTTCTGGAAAATGGCAACAAACTCATCGTAAAAAGGGGCGTACTCCTGCTGAGGCTAAAAATGCTGATGGTGGTCATTCGCATGGCGAAAAGCTCCCCGTCAACGAAAGCGAACGTAAGGGTGGGTAAATTGTTGGTAGCTTGAGATAAAGGTCTACTTGATCAGGTGAAAGTCAAGCTGAGAATCGCTCAAACGATCAATAGGCGCTTGACGTTCCAGTGGCAGGCTTCTCGCAACTAATTGTGGACGTATTATAAGGCAAGCGGCTTATCTTGCACATCTTGAATGGAGTAAAAGATTGCACACATCTGCATATGAATATGCGATGTTTGCAACAAAAAGTGGAGGACAGGTCAAAGGGAAAGTTTGTTTGCATATCAGATCTCCTTGGCTATCATCGAATAAGCGTGTTTTACGACTATTATAGATTTCCTCTACATGTCTGTCGACACATGGTCAATTAATGGAGGCGAAAGAAGAAAAATTAAAAGAGAGTTTCTCGAAAACTCATTCATTCAGATGGATACTTTGTTATGGTTTTCTATCTATGCATTTGCAAAGCGATATGGTTCTGGGTTCCGGTCCGGGCGACTTTTTCTGGTTTGGGATTGTTTTCAATTCTTTCTATGCTTTTCGATTTTAAGTTTTGCTATTGTTTTGGTCAGAGGGTTCATAAACTTGCACAATGGGTTTCGACTGGTCGGGTTTGTTCTTTGATATACAATTGGCATGCATACACATAGGGAAAGCTCAAAAATGCGATACTTCATGCAAAGTACTTGTTTTGATGGCGCGAGGCGACGTGGGGGTGATCGGTCAGCAAGGCATTATGCGGGAGTGGGGTTCGTGCATTTGTTTTTGTTTTTGTTTTTTTAAGTCATTCGGATTGGGTGGGATAGTATGAATGGATGGTAAATGAGACCAGCGAGGAAAGGGAAGCAGCGTATGATAAGGAAGAAACGGAATGGTCTCGTGTGTATGTTTATAGTATGGATGTGCAAGAACTGAGCGAGCATAGCAAGCGATGGATATGAGAGCGTGGATGAGGAAATTCCCTACTGGGTAGAGGATTATACATACCCAGTGAATGTGCGGAGCAGAGCGAATACTGACGCAGCAAGCGATGCACAGAGGAAGATACATGAAATGAAATGAAGGAATAAAAAAATTGTCAAAATGAAATGTTTGAATAGATGAGTGGGTGACTTGTGAATGTGAGTGTGAATCGCTGAATAGGGTATCAATCATTGGGGCAGTGGTGGAAGTGATTGACATCTTATCTAGTGTCTTTAAAAGTTAGAAGTCTTCCTTGATGTAGTGGAATTTATTCATCTATTTCTTATTTCATTCGTTCCCACGTGTGATCAATTGGTGAAAGCTCCTTTGATCGGAAGAAAGATCACTAGTTATCTGATAATGTGGTATTAGTGAATAGCGGTTCTGAATTAGTGATTTATAGCTGTGACTGATTCAACACTAAGTAATCTGTTGATTTGTCGCGCGGGAGTATCGGCTCGGATGTGTTGTGATGTATGATATATGAGTAACTATTGCATAAGGGAGTGTAATTGTACATAGAGTTTCGAGTTTGAGCACAGAAGACGATGTATCTGAAACGAGTTTTTTGAACGGAAGTTGATGGGTCGACTGGCTGGCTGTCTTGGGGACTGGTATTTGCGGATTCAAATGGTCTCTGTGATGGGAATTAAAGGGGGGGGGTTGGTGGCTCGTAGATGGATGCGGCTTTGTTTGTGTTCTTTTATGATGGGTGCTAGTGTGGCGGATGGTTTGGGAAGGATTGTAGGATTACTGTTTATTTGGTTGTGTTGTTGGGTGAGGGGTGAGTTTATTTGTTGAGTTTGTTTTTGGAAGATGGGATTTTGGTTTGGAGATTGAGATTGAGATTGAGAGAAGTAGGTTTTGATATTGGTTCTTGAGGGAGTTTGGGTGTGTTTGGTAGGGGATTGACTATTTGGATGGATGGATGGATGGAAAAGCTTGAGGGGAGTGGTAGGAGTTCATGATGGGATTAAGCGATATATTTGGAAGTTGGAATGGAAAAGGGGGGGAGGTGAAGAGAGTTATGGATTGGACTGCTGGATGGATGATTGGGACGGGACGTCCTGTGTAAGTAGCGGTACAAGTTGGTCATGATCAATAGCTAAGGGTGAGGTTCAAGTAGAGCTGATGGAGTAACAACGTTATTGGCTAGTACAGTTCTGAGGCTCACTAACTCCAAATTACCGAATATGCATCTGAATCATATTCATATGAATCACTTACTGGTATAAGATACATTCGAGTTCCTCAACACCGATATAGAAATGCAATAAAACTGCAGCTTAGGTTCTTCTCGTTCGAAGCTCCAGAATGGCCCACGTAACAAACTCACAAAATGCTGGCCAACTATCTGGTTGACTGGATAAGACTCACCGAGGAAATCAGTTTTCTGAAATAGAATATTGATCTGGCTCCTCATGATCTCGACATCTTCCGATTCAATTGCTCAACAAAAGATGTATACTCTCCATGTTACCGATTTTAATAGCTTACCCATTTTCATGTGTATCTTGCATGCCATTCTGACGGTCGTTCATATGCAAATTATGCATGGGAATTTCGCATTGCAAGCCAGGTCAAAACACGATTGACGTTCAAATCGGAAGATTCAGGGTCCATATTGGCGCAGCCCTAACAAATATCCGACTTTGGGTTGATCGATTAGTGTGTCCGTCCCGTCCCGTATACCTAGCCGACTAAGACCCCCATTCCCCCTTTCTGACCTCCTCAAGGTAGCTCTCCAATAAAATGAATTGAGCAAAGAGTCATCTGTTCAGTCCAAAATGATGCACCGAGTAGGAAAGATGAGAAGCATGTCAAATGATGTCAGCCTTGCCCCATATTTTATCCGTTCTACTCTCTTCGTACGGTAAAGAAAGGATCTAGAGTTTCAAAGGATTGCAGTTCCATTTGCAGAACGGGCACGGAATGTGAGTCATTTGCCGTATACTACCAAATGATAAAGCAATATTCTAGATCTACATAGCACTAGATCCGTTTGTGCGCCACTCTTGAGAGATCTATATATATTAGCTAGCATGCCCGCCCTCGAAATTTCCGATATCATGTAGGGGAACTTGTGATGAGTGACGGATGAGTGATGTGTGAATGCAATTGATCAATCATATCTGTCCATTAGAAAGTTCTGCCTGTCTGTCTGATTGTTACGCGAAGGAAATCATGGGGAATTGAGAATGACGCTTTTCCTGATTCTGTTGGCCGAAAAGGCTGTGCTAGTCAATTATCGTGGGAACCAATCATATGTACATTATAAGATCCACGCTGACTCGCCGGTACAAAATAGGTTTAGTTGGATGACAGGGAATCATTGGAGTCATTGCGACCTGCTTTGATTACTTTGAGTGAGATGAACCTCGAGAAAGTCATATTAGATACAGTTTTTTCCTTTCAGGCTTCCAAAACTTTTCGTCTTTTCCGTAAGATTCATCGATACTGATTCTAAGTCTAACTCCAATTCCAATTGTTCATTCAATACTCCTCGTCGTTAATTCTCTTCTGTGAGTTCAACGGCAAGTCGAGTCACTCCGGAACGAATACCATTACCTACCCCTCTTACAAATCATCATATCATCTAATCGATAAGGCTGTACGAGTAGTCAGTCAATTGATCAACAATGTCTACAGGAAATCAAATGCCGACCTTCAACACTTTCACAATTACTCAACCCTTCTTGGGCGCACCTCTTCAATTCCAACCTGCTCTTGGATCAAAAGAGCTTGAGGAATTGATTGATGCTTACGTTACTGGAGATGCTTGTAAACAAGACAAGCTTTCCACCGTGACGATCGATTTCTATAACCATGCAACCGTGGATATTAGCACCGGTTCTCTGGTCCGTCGATACAATGTTATGCCATGGACCTTTGGGCAAATTCCTGCTCAATCACAATCTTCGGGATTGAGTACACCAATTTTCACTCCTAGCCCTGCCTCCTCAGCTACCTTTGCCGACTCTACTTATAGCTCAACGAGCACCCCACCCAATCGTACCAGGGGGTCACGAGTTACAAAAAAGACAAAGAAGGATACCACCAAGAAGTCTGCAGAAGTCAGAATACCTGGCTTCTCGATCATGACTAAGGATGGTATCGATGTTACAAATTCCGCTGGCCGTGGAACTAAAACGAAAGAACAGAGAGAGCATGCACATCTGATGAGAATCATTAAAGCTTGCGATGAGTGCAAGCGAAAGAAGATCAGAGTGCGTAACTCAATTTTAGTCTTCAATCGAATCTTTACTAATTGAACTATAGTGTGATCCATCTCATAGACGTGTTTCTCATACAAACACGCCAAGAGAATCTGTGTCAAGCAGGCCTTCTCCTCCTTCACAATCAAACCCAAGTCCTGCTGCATCAACACCTTCACTATCTAGAGAAACCACACAAGGTTCTGAACAAAGCAGTTCCCCTGTTGATTCATTCTCAATTGAAGATTTTGTGCTTTTTCCAGAGGATGACCTCAACCAATGGAACCCAGAGATGGCTATCCCAGGTTTTGATACCCAATACAACGACTTTAGCATGACTAATTACGAAAACTTCCCTGATTTCGATACTGATTTCTCAACAATGAACGATATATCATTTGACTTCCCAGTATACGATCAGTCCTCATCTTTTAGTCCTCAGCTATCAAATACCACTAGCCACATTCTAAATTATCACAACACACAACCATTGAGCTCTGCAGATGTCATCTCGCAATACTTCTCTCAAAATCAACCACAGCCCCATCTAGATTTCTTCGAATCATTTAGCAATATACCGAACTTCTCGCCAACCCACACTCAACAAGCTCATCCACAAGGCTTACCAAATGAAGATCCTGGGAAGATTGATAGTTATGAACGTGCTACAACTGCGAGATCTCAAAGCCACAACATCTCATCGGTATTGTCAACCGCAAACACCCAGACCAATGGTGCAAATATCCTGAATGACTTCTCTACCACATTCGGCCTCTCCCCAACTGATAGTTCTTACCAATCACAAGGCTCAGAAAACGGCTTCGTGAGCACAGGCCCAGATAATGCATATGATTCCGCTACTGGCTCGGGTGTCGACTCGGGCATTGAACAATCACCACGATCTGAATCAAGTGATAGCGGCCATGAGACGTTATCCAGTGCCGAAAAGGGACGCAGTCACAGCCAACGCAGCAGACACCGAGTACTTTTAGAACGCGAGCGCGAACGCATCGATGATCACGGCCGCCAGCTCATGAAGGTTCTCCTATCCAACAATGGCAAGTCTCATGTTCCTGGTGCTACCACTGAACAACCAGTTTCAAAACCGGGCGTTTCACATGGCGGCGACGGCTTCGTAATGGCCGCAAACACTTCCAAGAGCTTCGCTTCTAGTAGTATGCCCGTTCATGAAGAAACACCATGGAGCTTTGAATCTACACTCTCTTCATTGGCTAAATCTAGACCGGAAGTACCACAAAGTGCGATGGGAAGCGGCCGCGCCCAAGGCGAACCTGTTATTGTGAAACCTCACGAAAACCCTGACGGCTTTGCAAGATGGAACAACTCGACGATTATTGATGCCTCTCTGAGTCATGCTGTACGACTAACTGGCGATCATATCTCGTCTCGCGATGCAAACTTTGCCACGATCAGCTCGGATAGAAAGACACTAAGTGTCGGCACCGACCGTGTATCTACACACCTAGCTGCAAGATCAGCATTGTCAATTCTAAGATCCAAGGTCGCAGTAGAAAGCACGCCCATGATACCATCTAATGCAGTTTCTACTGGAAGTCTAGTTGTACCGAACCAAGCCGGCGTTGTTTCTTCTCCGCATTTTGTACTTGCGAAAAAGCTTTCAAAGCCATCATCTGGCTCTTCAGCCAAGGTCAACAATGCCTCTCTGGATTTCAGCGGCGTTGAGGCAATTAGTCAAAAGGCCAAGGGTGCTTCGGCTGGACAGCTTGCAAACCCAAGCTTGAGCCTGCAAACTTCGGTACATCCCCCCACGCTTTTCAAGAACGGCGCAGAAGCAGTGAATACACCGGCGACAGCCCTGCTTGGCACGGTCTCAACCCTCGTAACACTAGCAGCACTTGGTCTTGCCAGTACCGTGGCAGTATTCAGATATGCTGAGACAGCGGCGATGGTATTCGCTATTTGTTTACTTGCGTCTGTGTGCTGTGATACTCGATCGGTCATTCCTGAGTCTGGAAAGGGTTTCATGAATATCTCGCTTGGTGCATTAATGTGGAACTTTTGGTCCGATATGATACTCAAGATAGATTGCGAACGTCACCGTGTAAGTTTTCCTGGGCCAAAATCTCTACTTTATCTATACCCTGGAGAATACATACTAACATGTTTTTAATAGGCATTGAATGAAAAGAACAATGGGTTGTTTGGTGCGGCTGGAGAGATGGCGAAGAAGTTTTCCTCGAGAATTTTAATCTAGATGTTGGCATTTGTGCTAGACATGATCAGAGATTTGAGGAGACGACACTTCACCTTTTTTATTGATGTGTTGCTATTTGGTGAATGGTATATCGGTTGCGGCATGATGCTTTCTAGCATTGCACTTTTTTAAAATGAGATACAGGGAAAGGCATCGGTGTGCAGAACTTGGTTGGGCGAGGTTTGAAAAGCACATTGGAGTATTGGTTTGTTTTCATGGCGCATAAATACGGCATGGCATATGTTGTTTTTAATAAAAGTATGTATGTATACGTAGGTATATCCTAGATGGCGATATAGAAATTATAATTTTTCTGCCAATCTTTCATCGTCGTGGAAAGCTGATCTGTGTGATTCTGACTTTGAAGCTTTGTTCGGTGGATCAATCCTGCTTGGATCTTGATGTGATCGTCTCGGTGTATGTCCCTCTCTTCCCCCTCCATATCCCAATCATCTTATTCTCGCCTCGCAGAAATTCCAAATTAACTATTCCCCTGTCGTGTATCTCGATTTCGTTCCTTCCATCTTATCCATTTTTACTTTCATTGCTTTCGTTTCATCTCAGCCCAGCTTATTACCTGATCTCATTCATGCCACATGAACCAAAGAACGAAAACACAAACATAGACACAGACATAATCAAACAACTAAATGAATGAATGAATATTAAAGATGATGTATGGGGAAGAAGTATAGTGATACAGTATAATGTATACATGATATGCAGATAATTTGAATTTGGAATTCGAAATTCGAAATTCGGGATTGGAGAAGTAAATTAACGGATTGATGAAATACTGAATATTCAATATACACTACACTACACTACACTACAATATATTCTCATTTCTTTCTATAAAAAAGAAATAGTGAAAAGAATATATCTATCTTCGTTCCAGGATATCAGAATATACATACATATCTAGATAGCCATAAATAATCGTGTAAAGTATCAGCGGAGAGGAATACTAGAAGTGGTGTCCCTCCCTAGCTGGACTGGGTGATCGATTGAATAGAATATTTGTATTGTGGGATATGGGACATCTTGATATTTATTAGCGTGTTTGGGTACATGTGTAGATGAACGGGGTACCTGATAGATGGAATGAGTGGGGTCTATAGGTTGTCTTTAGGTAGGAGGTGGGATATTTTTCTACTCGGGGTGGGTGGGGATGAAGATTTGACATTACAGATCTTTTTTCTTCGACTTGTTATATAATTTCAAATCTTATTTCATTCCAATCCTCACTGTTTGTTGTATGGAGTTTTAGATCAGACTACGTAGGAATGTATGTATGCATGCAAATCTGTATGTTCCATCCATCCATCCATCATCAATCATGCCCAACACGCAATTCATTTCTCATCCGCTGCTCACCTCCACCATTTCCCAGCAAATACCCCGGCGTTATCCAGAACGAGGAAGTATTAGAATACCAATGGATAAAATATGCTTTCAGTTCCGAAAAGTTCGATCAAGTAAAAGAAATGAGTACCTTAAATACTTAATAATACAAATACAAATGACAAGTTGACCAAGCGGACCCATCCGTGAGTGCAAGCTCGCGACCCAAGTAAGCGAGTAGATACCACACCGTGGTTGTTAGTGTTTAGTGCCATTTCGTCTAGTCATGGCGAGAGTAGGAAGTTGCCAGTACTGCAGCATCGAGCAAGACAAGGAAGATTGATTGTAAAGAACAAGGGAGAAAAAAACAAACAAAGGTGATAGGAGTACGTAGGAAGAATGGAAATTCAATTGCATGGAAGGTCTCCTTGAGACATTTGAGACTTTAGGCACGGCTGTTGCAATATCAGTCTCGTGTATATCAAGGGCGAGAAGATATGATTTGACTTACAAATTCCCAGGTAGTCGGGAGATAGGTCGACGATGCATCTTGCGATATCGTCTTAAGAGAGGACGAATAACCATAAGTTTGGTTTATGCAAACTATAGTCCAACGTATCAAGGAATCGTGTTGTACCCGGGGAACCAAATGAAAACCCAAGCACAAGCTTAACTAATCATTTATCGGTAGAGGAGTCTTTGAATAGCGTCCCGATCTTTTTCAAATAATCTCAGCAAATGTCTTTTTTCTAATTGCGCATCGAAGAGCATGGGTAGGTAGCCTCACAAATAATCTCTCTCGAATTCCGCATCCAGATGAACGGGTACCCTGTCATGATCCTCAGAGTCGTTCCTCTTATCTCTTTCTCTCTCCTTGTCCTTGTCTTCTGACTTGTTCGCTAATAATTGCAACAGCAATTTATTGTTTTGTGAAACGATAAATTCAATTTTATCGACTTTACTTTCTAGTGCCCGTAGTCTTGAATCGTTGCCCATTATATCGCGCCAGTCTTCTTTGCTCAACTGGCCTTCTACTACGACGCGTCGAGGTGGGGATGGAGGATGAGGAGCTGCGAGTCGATACTCTGGGGCGTAGGGGACCATTGGTTCTGGGTGAACTTGAGGTGGTAGATGGTGTTCGTGATTCGTAGTTCTTCTTCTTTTGTGAGGACGGAATCCATTCGCATCGCCAAACTCTCCATTTGGGGCTGATTGGTACACCATTTCTTGGCCAGGAGGAGGAGGAGGATGTTGAGGTTGATTTTGTCCCATATCTGCGATTGGCTGTGGGGGAGCTGGACCCGCGACAATTCGCACACCTGGGCTTTGGCTTTGCATTGAACTTTCCTGCGCAATCACTTGTTTCCTGGCTTCTTTCCTTGATTCCTCTACCCTTCTCCTCGCATCTACCTGTCGTTGCCTCTCGGCCTCCGCGTCCGAATCCTCCACCTTTAAAAATTCAATCCATTCATCCAATAACGTATTTAATTCTCCACCTGGCTTATCAGGAATAACACCATTTTCCCAATCGCACACTTGCCTCCTACGAGCTTCTACCAATCGTGCGACAGTCGCGCTCATTTGCGCCAGAACTTTATTAGTAGACTCATGAAACTGTGCATTAACTCCATTCCAAAATTGACTCTTGGTTCCTTCCTTGAAATTGTGTTTTTGAGCGATACAAGCTTTCAATGCTTGGATTTGATCGCGCTCATCTAAATTCTGTCTGGGTTTGCGCGTCGCACTTCCACCTCCAATACTACTCGCGACGGAACTTTCTCTTAATTCTCTAGCTGGAGTCATCAAACTTCGTGGGATACTGGGAGGATGCATGCGCGCTTCACTGCTTGGAGTTGTCATGGTGGGAGTTTGATTTTGTGGTTGTGTTGAAGTTGGGGTTGAAATATTGGGCGATGGACGCGAATTTGCTGGGGTGGATGGAGGTAGAATGGGAGCGGGATGTGGCGCGGAAGATAGCGATTGTCGGGAAGAAGCGTTTTGCGCCATTGCTGGAACGAGCTTGAATGTGTGAAACGCTGATGGCATAGGTGAGTTGAAGTTGAAGTTGGATCAATACCTGAAGATGTGGGAGAAGTTTTTAGATTTGGTGCAGGGCAGGGTGCGAATTTGAAGCCAGAGCGGATTCATGGTTCGAGATGAGGCTAATTTTAGAAACTAGTCTCGATAAGGACTAGCTTACCTGCTACAGTTTGATCAATTGCAACCGGTGGTAAACGAGCCGTAAGGACCATTATTGCTTATTTTGGCCAAAACTATTGATTACTTGGTTCAAGGTCTGGGAAAATTCCGAAAATAAATCGGTAATTTATGAAGTATCAAAGAGATAGTTATTAACGTTGAAAGAGTGGTTCCTTTGCTTAATTTATTTACCTCTTTCCCCCCCTCGCAGTTACTTTTAGCTTCCTAATTCACTATACTATATTCAAGGAAAACTCTCGCTTTTCCGAACAATATCAATGACACTACCCCCTTCAAATCTTAAATAATGAAGTGAAACATTTCATATTTGTAAATTCTATACGACTTCACTATATTACAAATCATCTATTAGACAAACATCGGTAATAGGCTAGAGATGTCAAAGAACTGTGCTAATGCTGATCATTTCCTCCCCTCAAATTCTAAATATGATACTTAAAATCCAACTCTCCATCCCCAGTCTTTACTTTCCTCGTATCCTCAATCTCTCCCTTTTCAATCTTCTCCTTCATTCTATTCTGACTCTTCACATACCATACCTTTACTACAATCAATACTTGAGCAAGACACAACGCTCCCAAGGAGAAACTATTTCCAAGAACATAAGGAGAGGTTCGATATATCTGGCCTGCTACTATTCCGGCCGTGTTGGCAATAGATTGCTGAACACCGATTGCTGTTGCACGCCTGTAATGTGGTGCTACGTTGACGTTTAGCCAGGTTATGTTGAGTCCAGGACCTGTATAGACGGCGATAGCACAGAGGAAGGTTGCGAAGAATTTTACCCCTGAGATAGTGGTTAGTTTTTCGCCGATAAATATTCTGAGAAGTGTAATCTACCTTCAGCCTTCACTGTGAGCAGTAAAATATACCCAACTATTCCAAAGATGTTGGCGAAAAATAAAATCTAGAATCTTGGTCAACCTTCTCCTTGACTCGAAAATCGAGATTGACTTACAGGTCCACGCATACTGATCTTGTCCGATACCCAAGCCAAGAACAAGAAACTAATCGCACCCCACATATACACTGGTATAGTAAGATAATTTGCTTGAAGTGTGTCGTAATTCATTGCTTTTAAGATAGAGGGTAAGAATGTGCTAAATCCATACAGCAAGCAGTCTTGCATGAATTGTATGGCAGCACTTGAATTTTGGTTAGCTCAAAGCTTTGTTGGATTTAGAACTTCTGTACGTACCTGATATAAAGCTTGGGATCTTTAAGCTCGATTCGGAATTCTTCCCATGAGAACTTTTCGGAGCCTGCATATAACGATGAGCTGAGAATCCGTTAATGTGACGGGAAACCGATTACACACCCATATACTTCTGCCTCTGTATAGCCCTCAGTCTCATCATCTCTCTTTCTTCTGCATTTAGAAACCATGCGTTGCCAGGGTCTGTCGGAAGACCAAACCAAACGACTACAGCGACTACGACACTGAATAGCCCTTCGATGATATATACCCATCTGAAACTATTAGCTCCTTTCAATTCAGTCTTTAATGAAAGCAGAACAAACCTCCAGCCTGCAACCCCTGATACGCCATCCATTTGGAGAATTCCATAAGCTAAAAGACCTCCAAATGCACCAGACAAAGCAGCGCAGCTGAACAAGTATCCAACTCGCTTAGCCTGCTCTTCTCGACGATACACCATCGTCAAATACAAATTCAGACAGGGAAATAGACCTGCTTCGCAACATCCAAGAATCAATCTTGTAGCATAGAGACCTCCAATATTTTGCACAAATCCGGTGAAAATGGTAGTGAGGGACCATACAGCGCAAAGCGTAGCTAAAATCACGCGAGGGGTGATCTTCTTCATTAATACCGCTGCTGGCGTCTCAAAGGTTACATAAGTTGCGTAAAAGATTGATACAGCAGTAGAAAACTGCTGGTCTGTAGCACGTATGTCTGTCAACATACCAGCCACTTTCACATTGCCTAATAATCGTGAGTTTCTAATCATTTCTGGGACAATAAATCGTGCTTACCTATGTTGGAGCGATCTAAGAAACAAGATAAATATACCAACATTATCACTGGAGTGAAGGCAAGATCGAGCTTCGCGAGTAGCTTGACTTCTTTTGCTGGATCAATGTAGACATCGATATCTGAGTGATCTGTATGGCCTAGAACCCCAGGCTTCTCGTGAAGCGACTCCATCTTCTCACTATGAGGTTGCTCCATCCTGACTGAATTGTGTTAGGTGTGGCAAAAATTGTTCAGATCAACTTCAGCACGAGGAACAGTCGATATTGACATGTATCGATGGCATCATAAATTTAGTCAATGCCCTCGTTATTATATGTGCAAATTTAGTGTCGAACATGGCCAGAGAAATATGATATTACCCTGTTCACGGTCTTGCAGTCCCGCGCGCGGGGTTGGCCCGATAAGACACCTATCAGGAAGATTTATGCAAGATCGTCCTGCTATCTGCACTTATCTGTACCCATCCGTGCGAACAATGATTAATCTTTGTAAACGTAGCCGTTCAGCTAGTGGCATGTATGCAAGGATTCAGAGTTACTTCGCGTGACCGATAATGCACCCGACGGTGAAGGAACTCCGCTATACCATGCGGTCCCACATTTTACCAACCCCATAAACGATGTTTATCTTGTCAGGAAGATAACTGAATAATGTTAATACATGAAGAGACTAATTCTGATACTAATCAAACTCTATACATACATTGACTTACGATCCGTTAATCTGATTTTATGTATGATATCGAGATCAAATGAAGGGGATTGTTCATAGCCTGTAGCCGAATTCATATAAATCTGAGGCCCTTTAGACTACGTAGTACTCAAAACAAGATACCCAGGCAATGACCCTAATGTTGAGAGATATATCATATTCATATGTGCGAACCTAACCCATCGGACCATGTTGAATAATCAACCGCAAGATCGCTGCCCATTAAGAGGTCGAATTCAATATCGTTCATAGCAAGACTATCCCAGTCAACATTGTCTGAGGAAATGGTGGTATCCGCTCCAGAATCGAGAAGGCCCATCATGAGATCAAAATTCCCCGGTGAGGTCTTTTGGAGATCATCTATCGATGGTTCTCTTATAGCAGCTGTAATAGCATCTCGGACTTGTTTTGCGCATGCCCAGGTTAACGATACACCGTTGATAGCCTCTAATATTTGATTCAAGGGTCTCGAAACTGCAAGTTCTTTCCAAGAAGAGCCTTCGATAGATCTTTTCATCAATACAATACTCGCAGCTGATGCAAGGGTATGAACAAATGTAATAGGAAGGTGACTATAAGGGTATTTTTGAAGGTTGTTAGAGTGCATTCGAAGAAGTTTCGTAATGATGTCCAATGACTCGTAGCATATCTGCATGTCCTCGGTTTCGCCAATTCCTGATTCTTTAAAAGCAGCTCTTGGTGGGCGGTGAAGAAGTATCATTGCTGTATGATATTGCATGCTTAATGGTGTTAGTAAATTTCAAAATTACAGGTATCCAAGCTTACTGTAGATGGAGTACGAAAGGGGGCACATTGCCTGCTGTCCATTTTGTCCAGTGGAGTTTCGCTGGCAAGTTCTTTAGCCACTTTGTCAAGGCCACATCCACTTCTCTAATTGAAGTCTCCAATATCGTTGGATCGGTATGTACATTTCTATTCTCGAAGACTTTCGTAATCATAAGATGTAGTATTTTGCAAAGCTCGATTTGATGAACCCATGAAGCGACTAATGCAAGTCCATCCTCATATGTGGTCTCGGAAGCGCCCTCCATTATGTATTTGTTGAGAAGAGACTTCCATTCTGGCGGATAAGGTATCCGTACAGTGTCATGAACATCTGATTCCGCGGGGTAAAGGGCGGGTGGTCTTCCAAAATAGAGACTTAACTGCTTATCCGCTATAAAAGCAGCCCAGTATGCTCTCCGTAAGATTTCTCTATCGATCCAGGAATCATTAGAACCTTTCCAATTGGTAGGATCGAGATGCAATCCCATCTCATGGGCAATTCGAAAGGCCATGCCAGAAAATAGCCATCCCTTGGAAGTCTTTCCATGTCCAATTTCCCGATGACCAAGAAGTAAAAGGGCTTGTAAAGTTGTAAGGTTTGGAGATTCGAGTGCAGTTCCATATAGAATTTCTTGAGCGCGATTGGAAAATATATCGGATAGTTCTCTCTGCGTTGCACTCTCACTCGCAAGAGCACCCATTGAACAGACGGCATACATGAGAAGATCTGAGTAGTATGGCCCCGTACCAGCATCAAAGTCTCGGAGAAAATATTCCCTATACAAGCACATGTGGTATTGGTACTGGTTTTGAAAGAATATTCTCATAAGACATTTGCAAATATCACTTCGAGGAGAAAAAGCTAAATGTCCTTCCATCGATCCACCTGGTATGTTTAGGTTTTGGGTAGTAACTGGCTGCTTGACTTCAAGCTGCGGTAGTATGGTAGATGGAGAAGCATCATCTAGATCCTCTGACGGTCTGATCTGGAAAAAACTAGTTGCACCATAGAATTCGGCCGAATTACCGTCTTTGAGTTTCCTGAGGTGACCAGCCCTTGATCGTACAGGAACTGTCTGGGTTTCTAGTGGACTAGACTCTGGAAAAGCAGAAGATTGCTTTGACTGTAGACCCAGATGATTTGTGGAAGCACTGAAATCAGCTAACATTTCGTCTCGCTTGGAAGCATCTGCGGCAATGAGTTTGGTAATAAATAGTTCTAGAGAGGCTATTTGGCCTTCGAGAGCTTGTACGTATCCTTTTGGCACCGGCCTAGACTCGATTAAGGAAATGAGCTGGAGGCACTTTACTCAATGACATGCAATTAAGCATACCTAGATTTTTCCGATTGCGGATAAACACATTCATGATTTCCTTTCCGACATGCAGGACAAAGCTGCGTTCGATCACACTTGATCTACTTTATATCGTCAAACACACATTTCTTGTGAGGGCATACCCCCTGAAATTACCTACCCGCCTATATCGGCATCTCTCACACCTGTTAAATGGACATTAGTACTTTCGTGTGACCAAATCGCCGATTATAACCTACGAAACTTTTGACGCTTTTTGTCCAGACAATTTGCCTCCTGGATGACTCATTGCGGGGGTATAAAGTGCGACAACTTGTTTTCACGTAGGGCTGAGGCGTCGATGCAGCACAAGCGTGTAGACTAGGGCAGTCACGGAAGGTCCGGTATCACTAAACTCAAAAAGTTGACAACTAATGCTTTAGATTTTGAGGGAAACTGACACAAGTGTATCAAAATTGTATCTATAGAGTCAGCGTTCTATTGTATTCATATTCAGGCGAGGGTGGTGGTGATGTGTGAGGATTAGCCTGGTTCTACTCAGCTTGAGCTCAGATACGCCCGCCTAGGCCCGAGCTAACGGTTAAAATGTTTATCCCGTTTTGTGTACCTGGCTAGCTCACTCCCATCCAACTGTCCAACACAGACAATTATGAGAGAACTAGGCAAACATTAATTCTGGTTGAAAGATTTACAATGCCTTTACAAAATTTACATATTCTCTAGACTTCACATTGAACAATTTCAACATCATTCGGAATCTAAACTCTCACCAGGTAAAGATATAATTGAGAACCGAAACTCGAACTAAGAATCCTATTTGGCTATCGATCTTCGACTTCTGAAAGCGGAATAAGGCCAAATAGTTGGTTCATGGAATGAACATTGAAACCATTAAAGAATGTTTTTAGGTTTTTGAGCCCTCAGAATTATTTGGCTGGAATCTATATTTCGACATTCAAGAGTCTTACGAGGATGCATTCTTAGTCAGATAAACCTCTATATCGACTCAGTTCTTAACAAGATCACCGTCTCTGCAGTCTAATACTAGCATGTGGCCCGGTGCATGACCCATGACGGTTCCCTCCAAGCCAGCGCTGACAACAGCGTACTGCGGGGTAACACCACATCCCCAAAACACCGGAACTATTTCGTCGTCTAGTATCAGTGGGTCCCCATTATCATTGACAGAAGCATCGCCCCAATCTGGTTTAGCAATGTCTCGAACTCCCAATTTCTCAACGGCATCCCATCCCCAAGCAATTGGTTCCCCGTGAGTTGCCAGAAATGGTCTCGTGATTTCTCTAACTTTCTCGATATCACCCTTTCTGTATGGCCGCATAGATACCACGTATGTGCCCCGATCAAAGACTCCAGCAGGACACAACGATATGTTGGTCCTGTACATCGGCACGTTTCGATGGTGTCTAATGTGCGATGGCGTTAATCCACCATCAACAAGAGCACCTTCAAAACTGTACGAGCATCCGATTAAGAAAGCTACATGATCGTCTGTCCAGTGCGCCTTTATGTCATTAACATGATCGCCCAAGAGCTTGCCATTTTTGTAGACCATATATTTTGGAATATCGGTTCGAATATCGACATTTGTAGCCAGATCTTCATCTGCCACTCCCTCTATCCATGATTCGAGAGCATCATATGATCCTACTGTGGCAGATTTGGCGATTAAAGGACATGGTACTGGATTTCTCTTGCAAAATCGCTCAAAGTCGTCAGCGTAGCGCGAAGGGAGAACGATAAGATTAGCTTGAAGATGGGATGGCGCAAGAGCTGAGGTCTGTCCTATCTCGCATTTGCGTGCCGATTCTCGAACACTTGCGCCGGACATTGTTAATGTATGATGCTATGTGTAACAATGGGAATTGTATTGACGTGTGGAGGTTGATGAAAGGTGGGAGTCGTGTTTTCACCAATAGCTAACAGACATATGAAGAGTACATAAGATGGAGAAAATTGGAATATACCTACCTAAATACCCACCCAAATATTTTGGTTCTGGTGACTTTTGTCGAGCTGAGAAAGGCACATTTATGAAGACGGAGTTCAATCTGCGCTTCAAGCAAAATGAACATTCTGCCAGATGCGAGCAAAGGCGGTAAGATCGGCCTGTCATTTTTCTTATCATCGACTGGCTATGCAGCCTTTTCCCATAACAATCAGACATGGAGCTATCATAATAGAGGGAAATTTGGTTTCCGTTTTGAATTATCATTTTAGAATAAGTTATCCATCTACTGCAATTAAAGGCTCCGTTTTGAGATCCGTCAAGGGATCCCGAGGTCCTGATTCCTTGTGACCATTTCGGATTCTGGGCGGAGAGAATGCTATTTGTACTCAGTCCAGTTTCGGAAATCTACAAGCAGGATTGTTTATCAAGTTCAGAGGACACAATGTGTTCATATGCACTGCAGCTGTAGGTTTAGCTGATGTTGCGGCAATTTCCGTGTGAAGGATAAAGCTATCAAGTTTGGGCGACCACAGGAGTGTACCTATACAGTAGTCAATATGAGGTACCTGTTGAATATGTATAGTCTGCATGCAAACGAGAAACTTTTGTTTGAGAAAACATATGTATTGCATATCCGCACACAAATTTGTCTGCTGTTGACGAACGGAGACTAGTGGGCGTTTCGATTGTCTCTTTAAGAGGGTTTTCTGTTTCTGTTTTTTTGTTATTTTATGCCTAAGGGAATCTCAATATTCCGTCTTCCTGGTTGTACCTTCTGGTGCGAATTTGGGATCAAACAGCGATATTATGGATACTGCAACAAGTATTTGAAATGCGGTTGGCCTTTTTGGGGCATTCTTTGCCGCTTTCGATAATTTTAGACAGCGGCAGCGCAAGGTATTTTTGAGCATGAGTATGTAAAGGCAAATGTACTCGTTTCCCGTCTCAATTGTACAGTGGGTACACTGAAACGAAAGGAGGCATGGAAGTTGGCTTTCTCCAAGGTAGAACAGCCATTCAGGAAAAGTTACTCGTCCAAGCTCTAGCTTTTGAGACCTTTGTCCTTATTGTTGGTCATAAATCTGATCTGGTTGAAATGAATCTTTGTTATGGCCGAGTTCACTCAGCTCAGAGAGTGAAAGGCGTTGAGATGACGACATTGCCTCCTCTTCTGGGATTTCTAGTGCCCAAGCTCACAGGTTGCTAGCATTTCAAACAACATCATGAATGGCTTTTATTGTACTTGCTACGTATGCCTTTCTATCTATTCTACTTAGGATCAAAAATTACCTATCTATCCGAATCCTAACACCATAATATTGTACAACCCAAGCGGTGTACAGCCTGTATTCGAAGATTCAAACACAAAGTCCGAAATTTTCATGCGATTTTCCCTGGTAATTGCCGTTCGCACAAATCCTACTGAACTCCAAAACTCCTTCCAAGGTATCACTAAGGCAAATTACCAACTGATTCCTGAACAGTCTACAAACAATAGCACCAATTCACACTTCCCTCACTGCATATTCCACTCGCGAGGCTTCCACTCATCATTCATCGTAACTCCACTTTTGATCAACCCACACTCCAGTGTGCCCCATTTCTCGAGATAAACTCCTCTTCCTAAAGTGATAGTCATTTGAACGGCCTTTTCAAACCCATCTGCATTGCGATAATAAGGTTCGCCTTGACCTCCGGATTGTTGATGCTGCCATGTATTCCGACCATCGCCGCCTTGGGAGTACTTGGCTCCTACCATGTCGTTGACGACTTGGAGGAGTTGAAAATATGCCGAGGAACCGGGCTCGTCGGTTATCCATTTCGAGTTTAAAGATGTGGATGGTGAAGACGCGGCTGATGCGGATGGACTTGTTGAGGCTAAATTTGAGGTGGCGTCATGATGGAGATCCGCTAATGATTTTAATTGAGGATTTGCTGATGAATCTTCCAGATCTCGTTTTCTATACTCGCCCACATTCGAATGGGTGGTTGAAGAACTGGATTCTTTCTCCTCTTTTTCCTTTTCATGTCGCAATTCTTGCTGTCTATCTGAGAATCCCTTTACCTCAGTATTGTCACTTTCATACCCTTTATTGGCATCGGCATTCGTTTTTGGGTGACCCATAACATGACCTTTATTCTGGGCCTTTTCCCCCTCCTGTTTTTTTATCTCTTCAGCTTTATTGTCAAGCGTAGCTTGCTCTCTCATTACCTGAGCTTTCACCTGTTCTTGCATTGCCTTTGCATGGGCTTGCGCATTCTCGTCATCAATCGCAGCCTCTTTTTTGTTTTCTTCGGCCTTTCTCCGGGCTTCTTCTTGCTCTTGAGCTTCCTTTTCCATCTTCAACTGTTCTTCGTTATGCTTGCGTGCTGCTTCAATATCTTCTGGTCTGGTCTGGTCCGTAAAACTGGCTTCTACAGTATTCTTCTTACGGTATAGAACGATCAAATCGTCAATGCTGTTCGCAACATCATAAATATATCCACGTCCAGCTCTATCTAATCCGTCAAAATCATTCCCAACTGTTGTCATTAAATGGCGTGGCTCGTTCATCTCATATCCAGCCATGATCAGTCGATCGTACATATCACAATCAGTATGATAAAAAGGAATGGTAGTATCGAATCCACCAATGGATTCAAAAGCTGCTCTGTTTACCAAAGTTAAGTAATCAAAGGCAAAGAATCTCATCGCCCATGGCTTACTTCGATCCGAGGAATTAGGATCCGGGCCAGGTGATTGTGCTGATTTAAGAACTTCGACAGCATGTTGATAGATAGTTTTTTGCCCAGAGTAATTATCAGATGCAGAGATTTCCTCTTCGAACGTGATAGGAACGATATCCATGTGACTCCAAAAATAAGTTTCAAGATCCTTTTCGATAGCGGTCCAGAGAAAGAAATTTTGCAATTGGGCAAATGTATAAAGGGTAGGTGTAACTATGACATTCACACCTAACATATGAAGCCGAGTGTGATTTAGGAAAAAAGGATTTTGGAGGGAAAGACGACCAAATTCGTTAGATCTCATCGTACCGGTGTTTTCAACGACATATATATCTTCTGCTGGCCAACCTGAAGTTATCCAAGAGACGACCGTTTGCTGGAGTAATGGCCAATTCCTCGTGAAAGCAATGAAGAGGGGTGTTTTCTCTTTGACGTGAGGGGTCGGAGGCTTGTTCCATGGGGGAATAGGAGGTAAGTCGGCGGCGGAGTGAGCGTTCATTGCTAATGGGAAATTGTCTTTGATCATCGGATTGAATTCTTGCTGTTGCTGGACCTCTTGCGATGGATTATTATGCTGCTCATTACTGTCTGCTTTTGAAGCCTGTGTCTGCTCTGAGGGAAAATATTGTCTTGATTCCGAGGCCTCATTTTGAGCCGCCTGGGATTTGGATGACTCGGCGACTTCATGTGGCGTATATGTTGGTGATGGCGAAGAGGTTGATACCGTTTGTGAATCCGTCACTACCAAAACTTTAGGTGTTGTCGATGTCTTCACTTCTTCCACTGAGCTCGTCGTCGAACTCGTCATCGTCACCCGTTCTCTCTCAACCTCAACCTCATTATCGTGCAAAACCTCGTTGTTTTTCTTAACTTGTTCCCAAACATTCTGTGGTATGATCATCTCCTCCCCATAAACCACATTTTTTGGACCCCTCGGCAGGAAGAATTTCCATGTGTAACAAAACAACAAAATAACCCCAAACAGCACCAAAGTCCTCAATCTTTGAACCACCATTTTCCCAAATCTTCTTGCCTCCAAATTTCTGTACTATAATACGCCACGAATAATTAGACAAGAACGAAATTATTATGCAATTCAATGTCAAAATGAAAACATCGAAATTGGGATTGGAAAGTCATCATTTTATAAAATCCAAGGTTGGTTTCTTTTAATACACAGCATAAGGTTGAGAAAGTCTACCCCGTACATTTTGCGTGCAACAAAGCACCGGATCCACCTATTCCGGAGAGTGGAGTATTTGTAGTCGTACTACTTGTACGATATACAGTCGGACAGATTGCTCGCCGAAGTAATAAGCGCTTCAAGCCCGTCTTTTGTTCATTGTGTAGCCTGCTCCTACACAATCCAATTAGGACGAGTATCTAGGTAATGATATAAAGTCTGCGGTATGTGCAACGAGTAAACTCTGCGCATCCAACATTTACATCATCCATAACTAGAAAATTACGATAGGCATCACCCAATAAAATCTTTCAGAACTTGCACATGCAAGATATTGTTCCCATAGAACAATTTACACCCAACCGTAGTTCTAGGTCCTTCCAGGCTAGCACCCTACAAATTCTAGGTTCTGTACCTGGCGCTAAGCGAGCCACGCAATCGCAATTCGCAAGCCCCTGGCGCCCCTCTAATTTTCAGGGTCACGAAACTGCCGCGAATATAGGGATACCGTACCCTAAAACTCCCTAAAATATTAAGCCTATGTCATGCGATAGCAAGCTTATGACAGGCTTGGCATTAAATATGTGAGAAGCAACTCACGCTACTTTGTACCAATGCAACAGATGCAAGTGAAAAAGCCAGGTAAATCACTGAAGGCATGGCCCACCTTCGGGAAGATTTGAAGGTCAAATTCGATTTCTCCAATGTGCGACTCTGTGATATATGCTAGTGTGCGATCGTCGCTGGTTTGATTTTCATTGGAGTGCTGATCGATTGTTGGGATGAAACAGAGTATTTATCTGCGACGGGTAGATTGACGTTTGAAGGGAAAAGATAGACTAATTACGACATAGGTCTGTTTGTTTTAAACTGTAAAAGTAATTATCGCGGGGATCATGCATTGAAATCTAGAAATTTGATTCGTTTTCGTTTCTCTTCCAGGATGGGGGAAATGGTATCTTCGCTGCGCTATGCTATGATGTTTTGCTAATCTATCCCTTTCAAACTTTCTTTTAAAATTATAACTGTATATCCAATCAACAATTTGCAACCAAATATTAATAGCTCCCAAACTCCACATATATCACTATCCGCTTCAAACAAGGTTCCTCGTCATTGTCATCTAAAAATTACTGACTCTCCTTCCACCTTCGATATGTCTCATCCTCACCCTTCTTCGCGGGCTTCATCTTCCTCAATTTAACACCCCATCTCTTTCTCCACTTGTGTCCCGCCCTCTTTATCCTCTTTCGCGGATAATTAACAGGACTTTCACCACCTGCAAAGATCGCAGCATCATATAAGAATGCCCCGAAGATAGCACCCAGAATCGGCGCACACCAATTTCCCCATATCCAATATACATCAGTGAAGAGATCTTCTCCATAGCCAAGTGCTAGGAGCGCAAGTCTTGGACCAAGATCTCGAGAGGGGTTCAAAGCAGCGCCAGTATTGTAACCAAAAGCCATACTGAGAACGACGATTACGAGTCCCATTATAAATGCTGACATACCAGCTCCTGGAGGTGCGTTCATGTCGTCTCCTAGTGCTAGGACTGCGACTGCTAGGATTGCGGTTCCGACGAATTCGGTGAAGAACGATGTACTAGCGTTGATCCAGGCATACCTGGGGTATGTAATAAAGGCTCCCATAGTATCGCCGGTTTTCAGGTTGGTCCCTCCATATTCGACGATGTTGGTTTGATAGAGACCGAATGCGATCAACGCTGCGATAAACGCTCCTAGTATCTGTGCGAGAACATACATTGGTACTTTGCGAAGAGGAAAACCTCGATATATCCAGAGCATTATGGAAATGGCCGGGTTAAGGTGAGCTCCCGAAATACCACCAGCAATGTAGATACCAAGCATTGATGCCAAACCCCAAGCCCAATCGGTAGTAGCTTCGTTTCCCGCAGGTGATGAATTTTTGCCTGATGTTACCACCACTAAATCCGCACAAAATCCGAGTGTAAGTTGGCAAGTGACCTAGTAACTTATCAGCAGGGGAAAGTATTTATTTTCAATGAAGAAGGACTTACGGCCAATAACTCTGCAAGTGGTTCTCGAAATCTTAATCGTATAACGGACCAGTGTGTATGAAGATTGTGAATCTCGTCATCGTAATTGGGATCGTACGCTACCAACGGTATCTCTTGGCCAACCCATTCTCCATCTAGGTCATCCGGACCCGCAACTTCCGTTGTCACAGACCCTTGGTCATCATGGTCCGAAAGATTAGGGAAAGGCTCATTCTGCGAGTGTTGTGAATTCTGCGAGGGTCGGCCATCAAAAGAGAGAGGAGGGCGTGTTGGAGGACGTTCCGAAGATGTCGTGTCTGTGTTTGTTGGTCTATCGGCTAGGTCCTCTTCTTCAATGACCTGTGACGGAGCAGTCAATGGCTGCTGCTGCGATGTCGTACTTTGTAGATTTGTCGGCGAAACCAGCCCATGTGCTTCCATGAGGTTGTTTTCACGTTGTTGTCTAGCATTTTGAAGTGCGGTTGAGATTCTGGACAATTTGAGGGTTGGTTCAATCCTACCTTGTTCTAAATCTAAATCCGCCTGGGTTTGAGGCTGCTGTTGCTGTTGCTGGGCCATATTGATTTCTGTGCGTGACGGAATCATACCTGGACGTACTACACGGGGTAAAGGCTTGGCCAAACCCCATACTGGCCTTACATTCTCGGGTTGAACATAAGCAGGATTTAGATGAGCGTACCCTGGATCAACATAGGGCTGATTCTGCACCATGGTCTCAACTGGTGCAGGCCCAGCCAGTGTAAAGTTGTCTCCGCCTCCAACATCGGCTCCTGAGGTTACGGCTTCTAATGCAACAGTTGGTCTTCTTCGGATGGAGGCTCCTCGTTGACGACTTGTTGTGCTCATACGTGGGCGAAGACCTGAGGCTTGAGTGCGATCGGAAACGCCACTAGGGCGAGGTTCTCTCTCCGTAGTAGGAGGAACGGCTCCTCGCTCAGGAATAGAACGCATTCTATCTCCGCTTTCTCCTGAAAGGATCGAGGTCCCCCTCCTTAAAACTTGTCTCCTTGAAGATAGATCATTATTTTGAGGCACCTGGCCAGTCAGAGTTCGTCCGCGTCTTCGGGTATCTGGTGAGAGTTGATTCCGCCGTGTGGGCAGTGTATCAAATCTTTTCAGAGGCTTGACCCCCTGTTCTCCTGTAGATTGTGCTCGGCTGGATCCAGCTACTGGACTTAACTCACGTGGCGTCTCCTCTCTCGTACTAGGTAGATTTGATAGACTAGTCATTCCATGCTCAAGTTCATTATTTCGTCCTCCACCAGCCTCTATGCTGCTCGTGGGCTTGATCTCTTCGTCCGCCATGGTCTATTACCAATTAAGCTCACCACAGATGAAATTTCAATGTAATGAGTGATTATGCTGTGGCACTCGACTAATGCCGTAAATCGCAAAAATAAAGTTTTATAACAACAACATTACTAATGTATGTAAAAAGCAGAAAAAGAAAAGGAAATCAAATGAATGCAAATCTGGAGAGTGTACGAACCATATGATATTCCAATTTTGCACCGCGGACAGATTTTCGACCGGCATTTAAACTTTTCACCAAGCTTTCCTGACGCCTCAGCGAGGATCCGCCGTAAATCCACAACTTTGCAGACCGAAAGGGCCTCGAGTGTTGTGAGAAAGGGGTCAAGCATCATCGCGAGCGATATTATTCCATGTGAAATTCCACTTTTCTGAGTATTTATGGAACGTTTATGAGCGAAATCTCGGGAGATTCAAGGAATACTGATGTTGTGAGGTGGTAGGTGGAGCTCTTATTTCGTCAGTTCATCAAATCCAAAATGTTCTAGGTCATATATAGAATAGTGTTGTCAGGGGATTAGACAAAGATTGTCGAATCACGTGTTGAGATGTTATCTATTTTCGAGATTTGATCGGGAATTCGGAACTTTTGTAGGGGCTTAAGGATTCAAAAAGCATCCAAAAGAAAATTTTAGATCTCAACGTCATTTTGTTAGTGCTGAGGATATTATCTATCTCATTTCTACCTATAGACAGGAATATTCTTCTAGCTCTCATTGTGCTAAAAGAAATATGTTTGACGCGTCTTCTACAGACAAGTCCTTCGTTTCCGAACTGTCCGAATTGGCGAGCAACCGACTGGCTAACAACTCGTAGTGACCTGATGTAGATTGTGCATATTGTGAAACATTGGACCTGCGTTAAACAATCCATTCTCGATCCAATCCAAGGCAAAATAACTCGTAACTCGTAACCTGTAGGATCATTACTCTATTTCCTCATATTCCCGCCCGATAGAGCTCTTCAAGTCGAACCAACCGAGTCGCCAAATTTTCTCGACATTAATTGCGCCCCATAACTCCACGATCAAACTCCATACCTACATCGTAGATATCCTCCAAGTGTTCACAAAACACCCACACTCTTACAGGCCTCTACCAGATCGGGTATCTCGTCAGCACTCTTACTCGCACCACCCCATTTAATGGTCCCCATCTCATCTGTGGCCCAGCTTCCACCCACCACCCATCGATTCCCACTCGGATCAACCTCTCTTCCCCAATTCCCCTCCTGTTTCCCCAGCTTCTGTCGTGCAATCTCGGTCCATGGATTCAGCAAATGCCACGTCGTGCTTACTCCCAACCCCCAATTGGCATAGATTTCCCGATCTTCATCGACGACTACTTGAACTGCCCATGCTCCCCCGACTTGCTGCACCCATTTATCCGTTGCTTCCTTGGAGTTGTGAGATATGGCGATGAAATGTAGGTTCTGATGTTTATTCGCTAAGCGACGGAGTTCGATGAAGGTTTTTTCTGCAACTGAATGGAAAAAGGTTAGCCTTGAGGCCAGTCTGACGTCCAAATTTTGGTCGACGAGAACGGGTAACACGGCTCAAAAAATCACAATACGACGGCTAATCAGCCAACTTACAAGCACATCCACAGCACCTCAAAAATACGAGAACGCAAGCCTTCCCATCCCCCATGGGTAATATCAATTTCCCTGTGTTTGGCGCCTTCGTTCCCACTATCGGTGCAGGGGCAACTTCTACTATCGCCGGTGGTGGGTTTCCCCATGATTTCCAACTCTTTGGGACATTGACGTCTGAAGTCATATTTGAGAAAGTGTCTCCCCATGTGGCATTGTTGTTTCCAGACTTGGGATTGATGGACTTCTGGTCGCCATTATCGAGATTTGTGATTGAAAAGCTGGAGAGAGTATTTGATGGGAGACCTGCTTTTCGAAGAGCAATCTTGGTGGTGAGTTTACTGAACATACTTTAGATTGATGAAGATGAGACTTTGGTTGTCATATAGTGGCTAACGACACTATCGTGGTGGTACAAAAATGCTACAGACTGGACTGGAAATTGCAAGTCAAGAATTGTATGAGATAGATATAAATCCATACATACATCTCGGCCAAATACAGACAAGTTCAAAGAACTCCTTCGTACAAACTCTCAGGCTTGTATGAAACTCCAAGTTGTCGCAGATCCGCTCAGACCTAGGCGTGTTTGCGTTGCTATGATATCACGTGAAACAATCACGTTTTTTTTGTTCATTCAAACTTGTTTCTCTTGGCTTAGTTCATCTGACGTTTAGGAATATTAGAAAGTACTCTTCAAACCTCAGTCGCTCAATTAGTTAGCTGTTTATTGTTGCTAGTTTCGATTTATTATGCTTGGTTAGTCACCGACCAATGTTTTGACGAAAGTGGTTTTGTCAGACTCACTTAAGTCGTAGGTTCTATTTTATTGAAGCCGATTTCTCCCTCCCTTTACTAAAAAGATCGCTTCCGGCAATAAATCTAGAGCATCTGCTCTGCTCATAAAGCCTGAAACAGAGAGCGGATGTTCCAGTGAAGGTGCTATGGCGAGGCCATGAAGATCATTAGAGCGTGAATGATACTATATCGAATAGCTGGGAAACTAGGGGGCGAGTGCCTTCTTCCCCCAATTATTACAGCTCTACTTCATCTCCTCATTCTCCTCTCCTCTTGCTTTCCACAATCTATACCTCCCAGCCACCCTGTAGAGATATCGGATAGCTACACACACACTCGTGATCTTCATACAGTATTCTATTGCACCCAAGAATTAAAGCGGCAAAATGGTACATAGCAATCCTCCATCATTGATAAGGTTTCCATAAACAACGACATGGGCTAGAGCTTTCAAGCAAAACCTACAATCGACATATTTCAAATCAGCGACCTCAATCTCGCAGCATACAGAATGATCTAATCACTTACAATCCTCCAATGACAAGCATGATTGAAGCAATTCCAAACTTCCTTTTCCTCTCCATTGTTCAAACCCCACAAACTCCAGATTGCGGCCCCCCAAAGCATGACTTCGTTCAAAAACACGAATATGGTCGAGGTAGCAAGCCTAATGTTCCAATACGAAGCACTTATTGACCAGATGCATCTATCAGAATTTGTCATAAATGTACGATTCATTTCCTCATCTTTGTTTATCAGAGATGGTTTGCAGATCATATCGAGAGTCGCATAGATTGCCAATAAGAGAAATTGATTACACACAAAGATCAAGAAGGAGACAAAAGTGGAAAATTTGAGTGGGAGATTTATACTGTCGAAATTGCGCACATAGTGAATGTAGACGAGAAACTTCAAGCTGAATGTTGGACTAGTGATTGTTGTTACATAGCTGGCGGGCTGAATCTGGTATTGGCATGTAAGTACGATCATTTCCGAGAATTCAGTACTGGTATAGGCACTGAAACTCTGTTTTGAAAAAGATTGCACGATGAATGTAAGTAGCAAAGCATGCTTTGGACCTTTGGCTTACCTGAGTCCGGCTAATCATAAACTATTCCTCATTTATGAGTTCCCTGAGTCAAATGAATGGTATATATTCGGACAAACCCATTACTACAGGCAGGAGGAACATCAACCATACCAATAAATAGAATAATTTGTCTTACCAATATGTATAAATGTTAGAAAATTTCCTTTACATGCCCTCAGCAGGTACAAATGAAGGAACGTACAGTCTCCTAATCCTATTCATATATATTTGCATGCAGTAGGAAAGCATGCATAAAGTATCCAAGCTGGACAATACAATGATTGAAGGCGCTGCATGTCCAATTAAATTTAATGATTTGTCGATTCATTATAATTTGGAAGGCTAGGTGCTTAAATAATATGGGAATCGTGAAAAGGTTGAGCGTAGCGTATATTTAAGGAATTACATATGTTTTGGTGGGTGAGAAATAGGGGGAAAGATAGTAGGAACGTTCATTTTCTTCTGGGAACCTCAAGGATTAAGCAAAAGATACGAATATGAAATACATGCAATTGATGTAGTGGTACGTGATCCAATTGATCTCTCTCTCTCTGTGGTGCGTGCATGTAAGGTGGAAACAGGATTTACTCACGAAAAATCGTAATACTTAGAACCCCCCATGCGGCTCCGCTTAGTCGTGACATACCAAGTTGTCTTTCAATCCTTTCTAACATGAAGTAAAATAGACAACAGGTCTTTAGAGACTAAACAGATTTTGATTTGATGATTTGATTCTTTAGAGTCTATCATCTCAGTTTGCACAATCGTAAACCATTAGTTGATTGCAGAAACAGATTTATTTTGGTGTGTTCTGAAAAGCTACGATTAAACGGAGCCGCGTGCCTGTATATTCTTGCTGTGGAAAAATATTCATAATTTCGAAGCAATTATCTGTATGTGGCTAACCTTATATACTCCAATAAATTTTCCCCTAAAATTAAAATTAAACTCAATAAACATTCAATGCCTCTCTTAGATTCGCCATCCACATATATGGCTGAGATAGTCCATCACTACTCCCCGCATCAAAGTACTCCCATCCATTAACGCCTCCAAAATTGGGATATTTGTTCCTCAAACTTTTGATCGTGTTCTTAAGTGTACTGATCGGAACCCATCCACTGGCATCATTTCTTGCGGCTGAAGCCAACATTACTACTCTCGAGGGATCCCAGCCAGCGCTGACAATAGCATCATAATCATTAGTGTTTCCTGCGGATCCCCAGCCATTGGTGAATTGGGCGTTGTAAAACGATATCATCGGTGTGCCGGTATCTGGATCTCGTGCTTGGGCATCGAGGTCGGAATAGGAGAACCCCGAGAGACTTCCGCCATGAGATAGAGCTGAAGCTACTGGTGACATGGTTATGTCAAAGTCGGGACCCATGTCAGTGTAAAGCTGTTTGATTAGACGAAGAGCTACAGTGATATCCACGAATTGCTCAACGTCAATGTCTATACCATTGAGGTTGTATTTCCTGATGAAATTATTGAGGAGAGGGTCGTAGTATTGATGAAACTTGAGAAGTATTAGCAATGCATACAGAACAGAGATTATGGAGTATCAAGCTACATCATTGTCATCTCCAGTGAAATAGTCCCAAGTTCCCGGAGCAGCGCCACCCATCATACACGATACTCTTATCCCTGCTGCCTGAAGAGCCTCTACCTGATCCCATAACTCATCGTACATCGGAGCATCAGGAGGATCGTCATTCAAATGAATAACCCCTGGTGTACTCATGACATGCAAGGCAGCGAGGATGACATGGCTTGGTAGGATGTCTTCACCTAATAGAGGTAAGAGTGATAGATTCGTATCTTTATTGTATTCGTCGTGGTAAGTTTGAACGTACACAGCGAGCCGTGGAGTTGTGGCTACATCACTGGTAGAGTTCTGAGCAGCTTGTAGGTCGATTGGAATCGCTTGAGTTAGGGGCAAGAGTGAAAGGGAAAGCAGATTAAGAAACTTCATCTTGAAGGCTGACTGATATTGTATCAAGCCATTCAATCAATTGAGGAAATCTTCAACCTTTAAGAATACCTTCATATTTACCAAGTGATACTTTTTGCAAACATGTTGGTTCAATTCCACAGTAATATTGAGCAAGGCTCGTGAGTGACCCCTGTGACTGGAACCATTCATTGGTATCTGTATATCGCCGGCTCTATCGTCGTATAAGCGCGCAAGAAAACAGAAAGAAATCTATCCCCCCATCGATAGAACGAAATGTTAAATATGAAAGTCATCAAATGACTTCCAGAGGATACTTCCTATAGATTAAATCGCACAAATGGAGATTGTAATTGAGCCATGAGGAGGAAGTCAGGTGTTACCAAGTCTTCCCTTGGTCATCAAAAGTTGCACCCGATATCCAAATATCGAGGCATGGATACTGAATAAAGCAAACGAACTGAACGGCATGACTGACTAAGCCGAGCTGTATCCACAAGATCCGCCGAGACTAATAAGCATGTGTGAGATAAGGTTGCATTTTCGGGGTTCTGAGCTCTATTTAAGGCCAGCGCTTGCTAGATGGATACTACCTTGCCCCTCCTTACTCTTTCGGGACAGTAGAAAGTTCGCGCTTGAGAGAAATGCACGAGAGTGCACAAACCAGTCTCATGCTTCTGTCGCATGTTGGAGATCACTCGTTGGAAAAGACTGTTTTTGATAGGGCTTTGATAGTTGCACCGCCTGATATACACTTTTAGGAAGAATGATCGCTTTTTCGGGATGTACTATCATAGGAAATGCTTGGCAAGGCGCTCATGTGTTTCCTCAATCTCTTGTTGCAACGACACTAGGGCACAGATCGAATTTCGTAGCACAAAAACGGAATGATTGAAAGATCTAACACGTTGGTTCTGAGTATCAAGGTCCCAGAGCAAACAGTTGCTAGAATGGGAGAACTTGAGCTTGGTGAGACCAAAGTTGTCGTCAGAGGCGCTTTCATTGAGCATGGGAGGTTGCTCATCATCATAACATTCAGAAACTGCAATCATCTGCTAACGTGATGGATGAATGAAGTTGATCCTCACTGCTCGAATGAACCGTAAGTTGACAATGAAAGGTGCCAACACATTCCATCTTGTCTCGCAAATACCGTCCGATAATTGCTACAACCAACGGTGACAACACAACAAAAATGGTCCCTCTCCTTGTACGAGTCTGCCATGGACAACTTGATAGATTATTAGAAAGAATAAATTGCATAGACATGAGATTTTATCCATTGATAGGTGAAAATGGTGAAGAGGAGGAAGAAAGACAAAAAGAATGATCCCCATAAACTACCCAGTGCTAAAGCTTCGACCAACCTTCCCGCATCACAGCTACAATCGACTACGTCAAGATCTATA
The DNA here is from genome assembly GCA_004786225.1 of Botryotinia narcissicola. Lineage (NCBI taxonomy): Eukaryota > Fungi > Ascomycota > Leotiomycetes > Helotiales > Sclerotiniaceae > Botryotinia > Botryotinia narcissicola. The sequence goes on from PQXJ01000038.1 coordinate 46,357, forward strand.
TTGGGACTTTTATATCAAAAAGTATTCGATTCAAGACAACGTCGAATTTTCGTTTTTGTATTTTTGAATTCTACATATTTACCTTTTTCCGAACCCGATATCAACATGTCAACTGATAACGCCAAAGTCTTGAAAACGGAGCCATTGGTAGAGTAATCCCTTCATACACTCCGAACGTCTAAAACCATTGAAATTCTGACTCCATTGCAGGACCCTGCCAAAGCAAAATGGACAAAACTCGTGTTGTACGTGTTGATCTGCTTAAGCTAAGCTGCCAGAACCATTGCAGCTAATACATTTGTGAACATTCAGATCAACGTATCGCGATCCCCGAGGAAAAGTTCGTGATTGGGAACATGCGGAACGATCTACTCGACCGAAGTCATCTGAGATAGACGGTGTTGGAATTGTTGCCATAATACAAAAAGAGACCGGTATGTAAAGACATCTAGATCAAACTATACTTGGGTAAAAAATGAAAAAATGTTGATACCAGTGGAACTCAGGCCCGGAACTAGTTTTACAGAAGCAATATCGACCACCGTTGGATAAAATAGTGATCGAAGTACCCGCCGGACTTATCGATGAGGGAGAAACTGCAGAGGAAGCAGCTTTAAGAGAGTTGAAAGAAGAGACTGGTTATGTTGGAGTCTTGAGTGAGGGTACACCCATAATGTTTAATGGTAACCCTCTCATTTTGCTTTCACTCACATAGAAATTCCCACTAATGTATGTCCTCCACAGATCCAGGATTCTGCAATACAAACCTCAAAATGGTGCATGTTACGGTTGATATGTCTAATCCAGCCAACCAGAATCTAGTGCCCGAACTAGAAGAGAACGAATTTATTGAAGTATTCACTTTACCTCTGAAGGACTTATGGGAGACGTGTAAAAAATGGGAGAAAGAAGGATATGCGATAGATGCCCGGGTAGGAACTTTGGCTGAGGGCATTGAAATTGCCAGGACACTGAATTTATTTTCAAAATAAAGTACGAGCATGATGTTACGATAGATCGATGAATGTAATAATAATGTCTGGTATATGTAGTGTAACATGCGTAGGAATGCTGCTTAGGTATTCGAGGTAATGTCATTTGATTCAGAAACTAATAATTCATGCATGTGATTCTAAAGTTTCATAGCTTTCCTGTTCGCTTCAACCCATCGTAGAGTGCCCAAGCAGTCAAAGCCTTACTATCCCTCGCGCCCTCCTTCCACAAGTCCTCCAGTTTCACCAGTTTAAGTGTAATCTTCTCACCCTCGTCTCTCAACCCCGTAAGCTTCCCTGTGGTCACCTTCAACTCCTCCCTTGAGATCTTCTTCTCATGCAAGAAGACTTGGACATACTCATCACAGCCCCCGGCACTAGGAAACATTGCCCTCGGTAACACTTCTCCCTCTTTGTTCGCTCCGTCACCAATAGCCAGTTCGCTCAAATTAGTCAATTGATCTGCAGGTATTGTCCAGCCTAGCTCCTCTTCAATTTCCTTCGCAGCTGCACCTTTGAACGTTCCATCATCAACCATACCAGCTGGTAGCTCGATAAATGCTAAACTCCCTGAAGCAGGTCGAGGTTGAACAGTCATCACAACCCATCTTTCCTCGTCAGGTTTCTTGGCATCTTCGGGTTGAACAATGACCATCATTCCAACACTTGGGCCTCGGAGAAAGATGTCCCCGGGCAGAGACTCGCCTACTTCATTTGTGATTTTACTGCTGATCTTGATAAAACCAATGCGCTTGCCCCAGCGGTCGAGTGATTGGATTTTAACAGAGCGGAGCTGATAGGGATCGGAATGGAAGGGATGATCAGAGGATTTGCCTTGTAGAGCGAGAGATTCGGTTAGGCGATTATGCCATGACTGTGATGGAAGAAAATGTTAGTCAGTATCGCAGGGAGGAGTAATGGAAAGAGGAGGGCAGTGATGTATACTTTAAAGGCTGGAAAACTCAATAATTCATCCTTGGAGATACCTTCACAAAGTGTAACCTCTACATTACTGTCTTGTATTTTAAAGGTAGACATTCTGATAGCAGTGGTTTGGTATCCTCTGTAATGGAATCTAGAGGACGGTGGAAATAGCCTTGTGAGGATGAGTGATGTAATTCAGGATTTCAAGGTGATTTTATGCATACGGAGTACAACCTTTGTACTTTAAAGCTACTAGCAGTACGGAGGTAAACCGATCCATTACTATAAAATCTGCCGAACATATTGGGTGAATGGAATAATCGATGATGCCCAAGCAAGGAAAGAGGTAGTAGAATGATGTACTTCATAGTGGAGGTGATAAGTAGCCTTGCAGCCTCCCCATGCGCCACCGAGGCTGTGGCTGTGCCGTAGCCCAACATGATCCTCCCGGTCTTCAATTAAAATGTTTTATAGTAACTATAGCTATACAGCATTTCCATATCAAATTAATACTGTTTCGTGTCTTAAAGTGCCATCACATTGATACCAGGGCTCAGAATATACCGCAAAACTAGATCCGATAATGATTAAAAAACCACCACCTCTCTCACACCTACACACAACATGCAATTCCTCAATGCTTCCAACTATTGGGCCTTGTCCCTTTTGATCATGCGGTCATAGTATGGCCAATTCCAACGATGAATGGGTGACCTTCGCTTGTATTGCCTCAGTGCCATAGTTGGCCATTTGTTGGCTTAGTATCGTTACTGCGTGAAATTACTATTACTACAGTAGTTGCTTCGCTTTTGAGAAGCCAATTTCGAGAGCTCAAGCGCGGAAGCCAGATGATATGATGTAGTTTAGGTTTTATTTACGACCGGAGGATTGATTTTTTTATGATTCGAGGCTGAAGCTCCCAACAAAAGCACAGTTGCTGATGTTGGTGTATCGCAATGTAAGTTTGAAGGCGGCATGGGCGGCGCAAGCCTCTCATCGTATCATAAACACACCATAGTCTTCCATTTTCTCTCTTTCTTTCATTGGGGTGGCTGTTTTATTCATTTCCATTCTAGCGAATTTGCTGTGTTTCATAATGGCTGCATCAAAGACTTCAAGGTCACGAGCAATATCATTGATTTTAGCATCCCTCTTTATTCCTCTTGCATTAGCAGGTTCTAATGCAATATCTCTTCAATGGTCAAACAAAAGTTATGGCCCTGACGGACCATGGCAAGCAGTTTCTATCGATATCGGCACACCCACTCAAGCTATTGACCTCCTTCCCGGTGGGACATGGACAGCTAATATCCTAAGCACTTCAATTTGTTCTAATTCCTTAGGCTGCTCATCATCGAAAGTTGGAATTTTTGATAGGCATGCTTCCACTTCCCACACTAAAATCAACGATACTGGTGTCATTTCCAATACTACATTCGCAAACCGGGCCGGTGCATTGCCCATTTTATCCGGCGCCGCTCACATAGGACTTGATACCTTGACAATTTCCAATGGAACCGATAGCAACACTATCGAGAATTTTGAACTTCTTGTCATTGAGAATGCTGTCCAAACTTTATCAAACGGAACAGCGTACGCACCTCAAGTCGGGACCCTTGCCCTAGGTGCCCCAGACATTAATCAGACATTCTCTTCAAATCTTACCGGGCAGTTTCTCTCCTCTGGCTTATACTCCCAGGCTAGGATTCCGTCGAATTCATTTGGCTTGCACATTGGTTCTGCTTCGATGGGTATTCCTGGAAGTTTGGTACTTGGAGGATACGATCAATCTCGAGTTTTGACGCCTGTCACTACGCAACAGGGTTACAATGGTACATTCTCCATGTCACTAGCTGACATTTCAATCGGTACTATTGATGGATACTCTCCTTTGAACTTCAATGCCACTAAATCTGGGCTTCTATTCAATAATGTAACTTCCGCCGCATTTAATGATTTACTAGAAGTGAACGTCGACCCTTCGGTTCCATATCTCTACCTCCCAACATCAACTTGCGACATACTTGCCTCCTTCCTCCCCATAATATACAACGAGAATCTAAACCTCTACCTCTGGAACACTAAATCTCCACTCTACAAACCTATCATCTCATCGCCTACCTATCTCGCCTTCACATTCTCTAACTCAGACTCAAACAATCAGAATACTCAAACCTCAATCAAAATTCCCTTCTCCCTCCTTTCACTTTCATTAAAATCCCCTCTATCTAACACTTCTGATTCTATTTCCTATTTCCCCTGCCAACCCTCCTCACTCCCCTCCGGCTCTTGGGCTCTCGGCCGTGCATTTCTCCAAGCTGCCTTCTTAGGAACCATTTGGACTGATTCATCCAATATCTCTTCATCCCAAAGCACTGCATTTTTCCTAGCTCAAGCGCCGGGCCCTGATGTTCCCGATGAGAAATTAGTTAACCTTCAGCCTGATTCTACTTCTCTAGATACCTCAACAACCACATGGAAAGATACCTGGTCGTCTCATTGGACGCCCCTTGACACCCCTCTAGATCTTTCCTCACCCCAGTCACCCACCCCATCGTCTTCATCTTCGTCTTCTAGCACAGGACTACCTACTGCGCAGATGATCGGAATCTCCGTCGGTAGCGCCACGGCTTTCCTTTTGCTTTTGACAGTGATTTTCTGGATTTGTAAACGCAAGGCCAACATAGCGCGAGAAAACAAAGAAAAAGAAAAGGAAGAGGCGATTTCACGGGAAATGGAAAAGAAGGAGAGGGAGAGACCGGGTATCGATTTGGGCTGGATTAAGTTGGAAGATGATCCTTGAATTATGCAATGAGCTTGTACGAGAGAACATAATGGAAATGTAATAGGAGTTTTGGGTTTAGCATTGAGATTACAATACTGTCATTATAATAAAGCTGGTTTGCGTTTGGCTGCAGACCATATCTTCTCAGCTGTTCTGTTGCATGGCAGTAAGTGTGTGGTACTGGCCAATGTAGAACTTATGAGATGCAGAGGGCTTTATTTACATGGTTGGCGATACGTTTCACCCTGGTGAGATTGTCATTTTGCCTTTTGCACATCATCTTCCCATTCACGCCTCCCCTCTCGATATTAGATAGAGCATGCCAGCTATGAGTGCTTGATACAACCTACCACGGCACAGCCTTTGGTCCCGTAACATCCCGCCACTGCCCATCCGTCTCCACTTGTTCCTTCCTCGTCTCCCCATCCTCTCTTTCAAGCCTATCCGCCTCCTCCTCAACTTTCCTCTCCCACCTCTTCCCCATCTTCGTCTTACTAAATCCCCATTTCCCTACCCACCACAAACTACTCATTCCCAAAACTCCTATGACTCCCGTAGGCGCAACAACCCATCCAATCCCTGTCGCAAAACTTCCTATGGTAGTAGCAGATAGCGCTGCGACAATAGAACCCACAACTGCGTACTTGGCATACCGGATAACACGCCAGAATATGAAGACAGTTATGGAGTGAAGAGCCCGAAGAAGAGCGCGGGTACGAAATCGAACGGGCTTTGGGGAGGTAAGGGAACCGGGAGAGATAAGGTATTGAATGTTTTGGGTGATAGAGTTGAGAGCGCTGGAACTGCGGAGTTGAGCGGTTCGTTCTGCTGCAGTGAGGGATTGAGATTGGGGCGAAGTAGATGGGGACTTAGTTTCATCAATTGTATTACCCCTTGAAGGCGACATACTTGCGGATATATTGTAGGAGTGTTCTTTTGGTGATTGCCGTTACATTTAAAATACAGCCTTTTGTCGTACAAACAAATTATTTGTGCTACGTCATTGATGGTTAGGCTGGTGGTCTGTGCGTTCGCGACTTCCCTCCTAAACCTCACCTCTAATCCTTCTTATTCTACGTGCTCCTTACGATATAATATCTCATAACTACCAGGATCTGTTTATTGATCCGCATCATATTGACTCTCTGACAATGCAAGCAAGACTGAGCCTCACAACTCAGTGCGGGCACGGTCTGGAATATTCTTCAAATTCGGGAGTTTATAGCTACGAAGATGGGACTTCCGGCTGCGCTCAACGACGGAAATGGCGGAAATCTATTTGAATTACACGGCGTATAGAGTATCAAGTGAAAGAAAGATCTATTGCTATTATGTTGTCTGCTCCACGGCAAATGCAATGAGAGAAGACTGGGCGATTGGAAAATTGCTATCTACTTGTCTTTGTGAGCTTTGAAGAGCGCTGCATCAACTTCTAGTTGATTCTCGCAAATATTGCTGAGCTAGCATATGCCAATGCCCCGACCTTCGAACTCTGTAAAGCTCTAGAACGTTGTCAATCCTACACGATCGCATATCAGATGAAAGAGATCTGTAGACAAGATATGCAGAGCACTGACAAGAAGAAAGCCGAGAATAGAACTTGATGGACAATGGACTACGCATTCATCAAATTCTGGATCAAATAATAAGAAACGGTGCGTTCTTGCTCGGTATGAGACTTCAAGCTTGAGAAACTGCTTCTCTCTTTATGCTCCTGTTTCTGTCTGGTCTCATTGGCGAACACAGAATTGCGAGGAAACTATTCACGGATTGTAGCTGGACTGCGGCCATGACTGCCTCCTCAACAATACGGTTATTAGTTGTCATTATGACCGTGATTCGCAGTACGGTTCATGATACCAAGGCTATATAACTACCTTTTTAACTTTTATGATATCTTACCTACAATCATACACAAAGTGCAATGAACGACATCATTCTTACTAGCACAAAGATTTCTGAAGCCGATCATCCAAACCGCAGGCCACAGGGAAACTCAGAGCATACCAACAAAAATTCAGGCTCGGATGCCTCAAAAATACCTCCAAAGAATGATAACATACATCGACTAACCCAAAGCTCACGGCCAAGCGAACAATTCCTCTTGAGGTCCCGGGAGCGTGAAGCTGAACAAGCCCATGAGGAAGATACCACTGGGTGCTTGTGCCCCATTCTCGCAACACTTCCGCATTTCCATTGGTCAAAGTATTAATTTCTAGATCTCTATTCATGCATTTACTAAAATATTGTGAGAAGAAAAGAGCGACGGCTTGCTGGAGATCAATTTGCATACGATATTTGGCACAAACCAAGGGAGGAACTGAACGAATCACCCGCACAAAAGGGATGTCCCTCTTGTAAAAGTTTTTGCAAATGCCCTGGGGTATGGAGATGGTGGCCTGGATGGGCTGGCAATTGAGAATTCCAACTGGTTATAACACCTACTTATGCTGTTTCCAATAGCACGGTAAACTACAAAGCAACTACTTGAGATTAGTTTTGAGAGGCGGAGCGGCGGGGCGGGAAAACGTGCGTTACATGAAATAGCTACGTACTTAAGGACTGATCCAAGTGACACCCTCAGAGGGAATTGTCAAATACACATACGATGCTCGTCTGACTTCTGCGTTATGCTATGCATGGTGTTAAAACAGTTTGTTACTAAATTTTGTACTCCTGTACGATAAATTGATAGTTGGTAGAAATCAACTATGTGGGAAGATATGATCGGAGATCTACCGTCAGGTGAACACAGTCAGAACATGAAACCTGTACCCTGTGCGCTGTTATTTGTACAGCACGCATATAATTCATATTCCATCAGGAGCCAATTACCGGCTCGGTACCCAAGCCTTTTTACACTCTAGTCCAATCACCGTTTACCCACTGGGTTCCTTTCTTTAGCGAGTGGACCACGTATATATACAGCATCCCCTTGCAACAAAATCGTTTAAAAAACTGAAACTGTGCAACAACAATTTCAACACAATGCATTCTTCTCAGCTATCCAAAGTTCATCTCTCGAGTGTGAAATCATGACGCATACAACTCATGAATTCCGCCATGTTCGCTCTCAGATTCAGAAGTGCGGGGAAAGAACACCTGACAGGCAAGGGATGCACGGAACTTACTCACACATTTTCCCCGCACATGATTCACCACCACCTTGACAATCCACTCATCCCATGGGCATGATTCCAGGAGTCAACCATTTTGCGACAGCAACGACGACGACGATATGGCAAAATCATGACATTAATATGGGATTCAAGGAGCTCCGGAGAGCTTCGCCATGTTCATCGCTTCGCCAGCTATACATCGAATCTCAGCGCGGGAACTGCGGAGATAGGTATACACCAACTTTACGTCGTGTCAAGAGTTTTTACAATCCACCTAAAGACTTTGCCCTTGTTTTCGCAATGTCTCTCTTGAGTCATAAAGACTCGATGGTCGAGGTAAAGATTGATACGTCAAATTTCGTGATTACAGTTGAGGTACCATTGCGAATACATAATCCTTACCAGTCAGTGCCGATGGGGAAAATTCTGGAAAGGGAGGAATTAGAGTGTCCGGAATGCGGTAGAGAGTTTATGGGAGAGTATGGAGTAGAGGATCTGGCGTGGCATTTCAATAATGTGCATTGGAAGAGGAGGCTTGAGAGAAAAAAATGCTTGAGTATGGGTTAGGAAACTGGTAAAACGAATCGACAATTGCGAAAAAAAATCATAGAACCATGGATTCCAGAATACCTTGGATCGAGATTGACATTGGTGATCAGCGGTTCTTCACGATTTCTACAATCCGAGGCCATGATCTTTGGAGTCTACTTCTCCCTACGAGAATAGAAGGAACGAGCCTTCGTCCTTCGCATCTGTGATCAGTGAAAGTACTTCAGAAACGCCGATTTTCCGCCCTAAATCCGCCCACTTTTACATCAGCTTACACGTATGCATATCAACTACATTAATATAGTTTTAATAGTTTGAGCTCGAGTGTATTACTTTCGATATCGAATCCTGAACGTATCATTTCTTACACAAAAACACCGCTCCTTGAGAGACATGGATCTTGCAGAAGACAGGCCATATACGGCCATGGACGGGAATGTCGCATCCGCTCCTGCTGAAAGAGAAATGCAGCATCAGTCAAATTCTGGTGGAATTGTGGATAGTATTATGAGTGAAGATATACTAGGTGAAGATGTCCCTGAAAAACGATGTGGCCGTTCAGGCTGTCTCAACCGATTCAAAAAAGACGGTTTCAATTGCAATGAATGCCAGTCGCAGGCATATTGCAGTATGTATTTCCGTGATTAGCCAAAGGCCGAAACTCAACATCTTTAGGTGACATATGCGCAGAGAAACATTGGCCGGAACACAAACTTAATTGCGAGTGTCTTAATTATGTTCTGAGCATCGACTTGTACCTCCAGAGATATCACAACAATCGCCCTGGTTGTATCATGTCCTGTCCAGCAAGAGCCACCTTTGAGGACTTTTACCAGGCACTCAGCCTCTCCTTGCCTGTCTTCGACCTATATATCGCTTCGTCATCTTTGAGAAGGGCCAGATGAACGGACCTATTAGCCGCTATCCACGACCTGAAAAGATTATTACGGGACTGAAACTAAACTCTAATCCAGGATCAATAATAGAAGACAGTCGACAGATATCCCTTATTGATATTTTATGCAAACATTCATATGAACAGGGCAAAAAGATTATTCATTACATATGTCGAGACCCCAGGATTCAGCAAGACTGGCAGTATATTGTTTTATCTATGGAAAGAGCACCGATTTCTCCATTCCTGATTGTGTGGAGGGGTGCCTCTAGGTGTATAGAGGATTATGGCAAAGGCCAAAATCTTGTGACCTTGAGACATGCATATGAAGTTTCTGAACCGACACAAGAACAGAGAGAATTGCTCTCTTGGTACGAATCAATCGAACACTCGAAAGCTAGCAGAGAAGGAATAAATCAAGCTCTGAGCAGTATCCGAACTTCCACGCGCCCCTCTAATACCCATTATCCCCATAACGAAACAGAAGACTTTCCGTAGTTGCGAATTGTGATTCGATCCGGAAAGAATGGAAGAGGAGTATCAAAGTTTCATTTTCATTCGGCGAAGAGAGGGCGAGAGAAAAACCATGCAAATTAAGCCTGTGACGGTGATAAGTGCAAGGTCTATGATGTATATATAGGATAGGCAAACTTCAGAAGAGTAAGAGTATTGAGTATGAGTCAAAATACATAGCTCAATAAAATCACTCCATCCCATTATCACGTTTTGCTTTAAGTCTTGCCTCGAAAGTTGGTTGCTGGTTGTTTGGTTGTCGAATTGGTAGTTCAACATCGCCAAATCTGATCAAAGCTGTAGAGCGAGGACGGTGTATATCCTAAGATCAGGGTAAGATTTACTGCAAGACCATGTGGACGTCAAGTTCAAGTTCAAATTCAATCCTCCACATGGACACATGGAAATTCTCAGATGTGGTCATTGCTTTGCACTCGTAAATCGTCACTCGCGTGCCAGAAGGTCTCGATCATGGTAAACGATGACGAGAAACGGAATTTTTTTTTTTTGAATCAACCTCTGATTTGCAAATGGGGATTCCTTTTTGAATACCTGATCAAACTGAAATCTCGATGGTATCATTCTTAACATAGTCCTCCATTTAACTTTTCTTCTACATTTCGAGCATGCCAGAAACTTGGGTCCAATCATTGATATTGACCTATTGTAAATCGCAGGGTTAGTTCTAAGAAATGGCGGCTTGCTTAAGGACAAATCGTTTGAGTCCAACTTCGAGCACATTTCGTATCGAGTAAAACTCTTTGATCATTCGGCTGAGAGCTCCCCTTGGTAAGTCTTCATTTTTGGATTGGGGAGAAGTATCAACTAGTAAATCTCCCCAGGTTCGTGAAAGATGACGGGTCGAGCCAATTGCCATAACATCTCCCAGTCACCGACTTCTATGAAGATAAAGCGATTTCCAGGAAGAGATGTATAAAGTTCTAGCGAATTTCCCATACACAGACAGCGTACTAGCAAGATTGGAGAGGACTGCCAAAACTATTGCTGAGATTCCTACTATCACTAGGGAGTCAAACCCTGCCACTGAGAGATTTTGGGTGTTGATAACCGATATGGGGGACCGCGATATTTTTCCAAATCAGTGCGTATGCAATCACCAGTCCTTTTCCTTTACCGCTTCAACGGCTTTTTAGCTCTCAAAGCCCATTGATCTGTGTTTGACATGTGCTGCTCGAACTCAGGATTTTTAGATCGCGTATGTACTACTTGTACCCCTACTGCCTCATGGACCTTCTATCATTGAAACCTGAGAATTACGAGTCGAAATCTCGAAAAACAAAAAAAAAGAATGCTTGCCAAGTTTCGTCGAAAACGGTTTCGATCAAACAACGAGCAGAGTGATGTCAGCAGCTTAGAATAGCCAGAGACCGAGACAAATCGATTAGAGAAAGGTTTGGCATCTTTTAAGATTCAAAATAGACTCCACTAGACCAAAAGAAAATGTGAATATCTATTGTGATGGCATTTCAGATTCCATGAACTCCTGCTTAACCCGGTTGCAGGACGAGATACTGACTCGCTGTAGTCGGATAGCATACCAACATATTTGCTAGAAAGAGAGAAGATTATAGATGAAATGATATTATAAATATTGGATGTGCTAAGAAAGTTTATAAAAGTACAAAAGTCCCGGAAGTCTTTTTCTAAGAATTAAGGGTTTCAAAAGCAATGTATCACAAACGATTCTCTTTTATCAAAGCTCTGAAACAAAACATATTTTGGGGGATTGGAATGGGTCTTTTTTTTGCAGGCGAAACCCAAGAACAAGAACTCGGATACAAAGAGTTCCGATTGGTCAGAAATACGAACTGTCAAACGAGATCTAGCCAGCACAAATGTAAGCGACGTTCCAATCTCAGCACGTGTTGATCAGAACGGCTCGGGTTCGTTTACTGAGCTTGCTGATAGGTTGTGATAAGAGAAAGAACGGATACTTGGAACCGCTTAGATGTGAGAAATGAAATTTGCTGGCGGAGCTGCCTAGCAAGCCCGACAAGGCGAAACATGAAAAGTCTTTATTTTGATTTATGTCTTGTAACGACGTGTAAAGGTTGAGATTTCGAGGAGCGAAATAGCTTTATATAGTAACTGATCATTAGTTTTCAAAAGCTATTAAGCATTGTTTTCACTGAGATTTTTCTTCAAATCTGAATGAGAGAAAACTCTACCACTCCAACAAAAACAGATACGGAGTAGATGCCGCTGTTCCCATCGCGCTAGTCAGTATTGAGTAAAACTTGACGATCGGACCTATGCTGCTCCGAAATCACATCTCATTCCTCCACTTACAAACATGGTCTTGTTCCCTCAACAAAGCGACTGCAGCGCTGTCTACAATCCAATTAACATATAGAAATGCTGACAATTCCCACGTAAGTTTCTTCTCTCTTTTACCGTCTTTCTGCCAATTTGAGGTAAATCATCTCTTCCACGTATCTGATATCATTTTTGCCTACAAACGGAAACGGGAATCGTTTTCACGCCGTGTAAGATTTTCTTACATATCACTTGTCGCACCCTTACGTCTTACTTTTCCCCTCGTATATCATATTTTCAGCCTTTCACTTGTTGAGTCAGTCTCCGGACGCTCTCTATCGTCTGGATTTCTATCATCTCATAAACTGAGGGACAACCTTCATTGACATTTTATCCTCACATCATCGCCACCATGAATTCCCTTCTCATGCTTCTCCCTCGAAACAAACTCGATAGATTCGCGGATTGCACAGTCGACACATGTCCGATCTCTACATCCTATTATTTCTATCGTGTATCTATCGGCGCGAACGCCGCTTTTCTCGCTCTTTTTAGCATTTCATTCCTTGGATTTGTCTTTACATATGCGTTCACTCGTCGCGCAACCGCCTTCACATTCGCTATGTGTGCCGGTGTTATACTTGAAGTAATCGGCTATGCGGGTCGTATAATGAGTTGGGAGAATCAATGGAAACAAGATGGATTTTTAATGCAGATTGTTTGCTTAACTATCGCACCGGCTTTTATGGCGGGAGGAATCTATTTGTGCTTGAGAAGAATCGTATATGCTTTCGGACCGGAAAATTCAAGGATTAGTCCTGAAGCTTATACCAGAATTGTATGTTCTTGATACATTTTCACCATTCGTCTTTTCATATCAGCCTAATACTAATTATTCCATAGTTCATTCCATGTGATCTCATGTCACTCCTCCTGCAAGCTGCAGGTGGTGGTTTGGCATCCGCAGCCTCACACTCAGGCAAATCCCCAGATACTGGTGATAACATTATGGTAGCTGGTCTCGCGTTCCAGGTTTTCACGCTATTCATTTTCATGATCCTCTGCGTCGACTTTGCATTACGCACACGTTCCCGATACCGCTCCCTCGGTAACGCCGCGTTCGATCAAAATCCCACTTTCATAACACTTCGCTCTTCTAAAGGCTTTAAAGGGTTTTTACTCGCTCTTGCCCTTGCTACGATTTGTATCTTCTGGAGATCTGTGTACAGAGTGGCGGAATTGGCAGAAGGATGGACTGGAAATCTGATCAAGAAACAAAATCTCTTTATCGGGTTTGAAGGAGTTATGGTTATTGTGGCTTGTTTCGCGCTAAACTTGTTCAACCCTGCTATTACCTTCAAGGAAGCAATGGCTGGGTTGGGGGGTTTAGGTACGAAGAAGAAGATGAAGAAGTCAGGAGAAAAGACTAGTGATGGGGTCAGTGCCAGTAACAGCGATCTTGAGGCTGTTAAGGTAGCTCCTGTTTAGATTGTGTGTGCGACTTGGCTCAGCAACGATTTTGGAAATCGATTTACGAATGTCGTCCCTTAGCATTTAATCAGTGTTTGTAGTGTTCCTTTAGTTTCCATACATATATTAGAAATATATTCATTTTTATTGAGTGTCTTTGGTCTCTTAATGCATTGGTAGTTCCCCATGATCGTGGTCAAGTCGACCGCTTGCCATGGGCTTGTTTTCCGAGGTGATGGAGAAGGACTGATATCCTCTTTTCTATGAACTTTCACGCTATCTGATTCACTGGCTTCATTAGGAATGAATTCAATTCACTGGAGTCGCTGTCCCTTGAAGATTCGTGAATGTTCTGATTCGCCTACTGGCTTCATCTTTATTAATTATATTCACTGTGGTCAAACGAGCTACTTAATTATTATTTTCTTTGCGGGAATTATAAACTTTTCACTTCTGCAGCAAAAAGCTACAACATGAAGTTAAAAACTGACTTATAAGGAACGAAGACAAGCTAAGCTACCTTGAAGCTTCATCGAATCTGTCTCTTGTTGCTGAGATAAGGTTTCGTGAGAATCTTCTCCTCAGACAATGAATCATTTGATCAAAGCGCTTTGTTTTTGATCAGTCTTCCAGCAAACCCTTCTTTTCGGGTAATTTTTCGATTAAAGTACCTGCCGTGAAATGCTTTCGGCGCGCCCTGAAAATACACCTATGCTGGCGGTCTCAAAAAATACCATGAACTCGAAGGCCATCCCTTACAAAGCCATGGATGGCAGCTCTCATGGATCTTGTTCCACTCGAATAGCCGCCCTTACGGATACTCGCGGATCTGTTCAACGAGGTGTTTCCTGGCACAAGCAGCCTACTTATATGGTTCTCTTCGCCGTTCTCGGAATCGCCTTAGCATGCACTCATCATGGTTACTATTCGTATCTGGATGGCAAACAAGGGACCAACAATTTCCAGAAACAATATTCGATAACACTTGGAAGTCTTCTTGCTTTCTCTGTGGTGTCATCTTTTCTTGCAGCAAATTGTGCTGCTTATCCACAATATCTTTGGATGTCCATACGAAAGAAAGCATTCACGTTAAGTACATTGGATAAGATGTTTGCATTGACGTCGGATCCGATGGGATTTATAAGCATGGGGATATTCAGACATGCACCAATTGTGGCCCTTCTCGCATTGGTCTATTGGTAAATGACTTGAAAATTCGTCCTAATATACAAGCTTGCTGACTACCGGTATTAGGGGAATGAGTCTTGCGGCAATACTACCCCTTGGTACATTGATCATTGTCGATGGCCTTATAAATAAAACCTCTAAAGTTTCCATGCCTGCCATCAATTGGTCTACTGTCAACGCTTTTCAAGAAGATAACGTTTCTACTGTACCTGGCACTGTTGTTATAAACATTGGCACAAAAGCTGCCGAAAGCTCCAACATTGTTCCAATTGGAGGACCAGCGCCTAACTCATCTTACTCTATCGACATTAGAGGTTCTTACGTTCAATGTATGGCACCTAACGATACCGAGCAAATTTACTTTGATCAATATATAGAGGATCTTGCTCAGAAAAATGTTTTCACTTCAACCAGCTGTACCACGCATTACCAAAATGCTTCTGCCCTTTCCGACTCTCTTGTTTCTCCTTGGCCGTCTATGATCTATCTATCTGCCTTTGATCCGTGGATGTACCTCGGAAATGATAGCTTAGGATGGTTGGCGATCGGTGAATTGGATACTTCATCTCCCGATCAATTCAATAATTGAGATGTCAGTATCAGGCGAAATATATCAGCAGATCTCAGTAATACCAACAATAAATTCTTTTTGGTTCAACCTAAGCTATGGGTTCTGACAGCCAATGATAGTTTTGTGTGCGGGCTAGTCAACGGCACCAGGAACGCACAATTCAATTTCATCGATGGCACGCAGCATATAAGCTATAGCATGCTTCATGATGTAGAAGATGTCAACATGTTATGGACGAATGTTCCAGGCTACCCAGGAGCTTTGGGCAACAAGCGCCATCATGACATCGTTCCCTATATCTCCCTCTATCAATCAATGATTTCAATGCTAAGTGGGAACATAACAGCTCAAATCGGTACATCAGATATGAGCTCCTTAGCTCTGAACACTGTGCGATTCGGCCTACCAAGCCGTGTTCTTTCCACTGGCTTAGCTGGTTGTGATGACTTCCTTAACGCATATTGGAATGATAATCCTCTGGTAGGAGATGCAGATTGCTTGCCAGCTGTGAGGGGGACCACAGGGTATTGCGCGTGGCGTAATGCATACACGGCTTTCAATATTAGCCGATCGACCAATATTTATAATTTCACAGAATTCTTTACAAAACCTCCATCAGCTTATCGTAATCATAGTCTGGCAAGAGATATCGAAGATTTGGCCGCGAATATTACCATCAGCTTATTCAGCGAGCCCAAATTTCTGTAAGTTCACCGCGACGTCAAGTACACGCAAAATCAAACGTCTCAGAACTAACGTTTACTCTAGCAAGCAAAACGCAACCGATGTTCCAGTTACTTTCACTAGTTCTACCAACGTCTTCTCGTATTCCCCAAAATATCTTTACCTCTCATATGGCATCGCAATTTTCTTCACTTGTCTTAGTACAATTCTCGGTTTATACGCCTTCTACGCTAATGGTGTCGTTCATAGCACGGCACTGTCTGCCATAATTGCCACGACGAGGAACCCGGATCTCGATATTCTTGCTGGTGATAATTTGGCAGCAAACACACCATTGAGTAAGGATATTAGAAATGTAAAGTTAAGGTTGGGCGTGATGAGGGGGGAAATACCAGGGGAGGAGAGAGTCGCGTTGGTTAGACCCGAAGAAGTGAGGGAGCTGGAGAAGGGATGGCTTTAAGACCTGGGATGGGCGACTTGCGTGCAATTTGTTATAGATGATATTTATTTTTCTTATACCGATAGTCTCGGGCAACGAAAGTAGACCGGCTTTTGAGTTTTGATAAATGGAGACTATTTTCCGAAAGATAGACATCACCTGTAATGCAGCTTATTCATGCTTTTTACGAAGATTAAGAAGATTGGAAGGAAATGCACATTCCTCATCATAGAACGAGAAAAGATTATTGATTTGCGATAGTTGTGTAGTATCCCTAAATTTGAGTGCGACATCATCGTTTATCACTGGCGGCTAGTCCCAAATATGGAAGAGCTGTCTCATGTCTGGTGACAATCACGAATTTTCTTCACAGATCAAGGATCCCCTTATGTTCGGGAGTAAGTTTTACTTCACAATGAGGCTATGATCAAAGTCCTGCTGGGGATCGGAATACTTTATATGCACCAAAAGAAAAAGAACTCTGGGAGAAGATGAATCATGCAACACATTTTGAACAGCTAAAGTCTTAAGAAGTTGTGTTGAGTTCTGAACTTAGGTAGCCCAGTGGAAGGCTCTTTTCGAGAGTATATAGAGTTTTCGGAATATTAAATCTATTAAATAAGTTAACCACATGATCAAGACGCACGAACAATCTCTTGGCGTCTCTTTTAAGTTAGTTTGCACGCCAATATATAAATTTCCTTTCCATTCAGAAATACCCCAGTAAGCTATGATCCAGAGTCTGGATATGCAGCTCGCATAGGAGAGGCATTGGGTGGGTTTTGCTTGAGGCAATGAAAAGCTCAAATGTGCTGGAGAAGATCGCTCTTATGGATTCGATGTTAATAAATAGAAATTTGGCATATGAAAGTGGATTAAGTTTATTGTCAATTGTAAAGTTGTGCTGGGGATGATTATCAAGCTATCGACCATGGCAGCAATAATTTATAGAACTCAAGGTAAGGATGTTATATTTTTCTTATTTTCTGTTCATCAAGCGAGGCTACCTTGAAAATACTAATCGTGCAATACACAAGGTATTGAGGGCGACCTCAAATGTAAAGAACCAGTCTTCTATAGATAAAGAGTATATAAGAGTAATAATTTTCGTTTTTGCACCGTAATCCCATTCATCCAAAGCAGCGATATTGATGAATTGGAATGCAGACTCCATGTCTTTCAGCCAAGAATTGTGTTGCCAAATATTACTAACGACTGAAAGCCAATGCTAAGCTGGTAATTTGTTGCGATAGGCTAGTTCAAGGAGGGAATGTGTTTGTATCCACCCATGTTGCTTAAGCTAGCTATGTGTAACCGCTCTCCACTGCAATAGAGATGGTTCAGCGGTATGGAAATAAGAGAAAGCGAGGGGTCTCTCATTGCTTTGTGGCTTTCTGATTTCCAGTACCAAGAATATCACCCTGCTCTTCGCTTCCATTCTTGGCCCGATCTATCCTCTCTTGAGTCGTTTTGAACAATCGTGGAACACCAGTCTTCTCGAACGGCACATCTTCTGAAACCATCTTGGCAACAGCTTTACCAGAAAGCCAAATGACTGGCATACCATGGCCATTGAATCCAGCAATTACAAACTGATTTGGTTTTCCAGGTACCTCGCCGACGTGGGGGTTTGAGTCGTAAGAATATCCCATAACTCCACTCCAGATATTGTCAACTTTAGCACCGGAGTCCTCCCATCCATTATAGGTTTCCTGCATATAATTCTCATAATAATCCTTTGCTGACTCGATGAGAACACTGTCGTCAACGTTATTGTACCATTGATCTTTATGAGGTCTAAATTTTGACCCGGCACCGCCGACGATGATACTGCCGTCTGCTCTGGGTATAAGATACGAAAGAGTGTTGTCTTCTGTTCGGTTTATATAAGTGTTGTTGAGAAGTGGCGCTGTCTTGCCCTCAGGTACAATTATACGGCAACAGATACCTTTGCAAGGAACTATGTTTTGATCGTATTCGGGAAGAAGCGCAGATATGTATGCATTGTTGGCATATATTATCTTGCTGGCATGTGTATTTCCTCTGCTTGTCTCAATGGTGAAGCCTCCACTGGATACACTGGTTACACTAGTCACTGGTGTGTTGGTCTGCAAGTTAACTTTTCCGGTTGGCAAAATTATTTCGAGAAGCCCCAGAATAAACTTATAAGGCCACATACTCCCAGCTGTGTATGAAGCACAAGCCTTGGCACCTTTAACTCCACAGATCTAAAAGAAAGTTAGAGATGAATAATTCTGATGAACGAAACCTCACTTACGCCCTCAACTTCTGTCCCCGTATGGAAGATGACATCATCCATGTACTCAAAATCATTCTCTACCATCTGGTCATATACTCCCTTGGCTTTCTTTGCCATCTCCTCATTACACCATACATCAACTGTGCGGCAGAGGCTGAAGTCACAATCTATCTTCTCTTTTTCGATGAGCTTCTTGATCTCCTTGACGTGAGCAATCTCAAACTCGGCGATCTCAGCTCCTGCACGTGGGCCACCTCGCTCAACATAAGTTGGGATATGACCATACAAATCTGGTCTCAAATGTCCTCCATTTCTACCAGTTGCACCCGAACATGCACCTCGTGCCTCTATAATAGTGATTGACTTCACCGAGTGACCACCCTCTTTGACTAAATGATATGCGGTGCTAACCCCGGCGTACCCTGCACCGACAATGACTACATCGCTGTGCGTTGGGAGATCTTCTGTAGAGCGGTGGTCATGTAACCTATGCTTTTCAGATTGCCAGAAACACTCTCCTGGGTTAGAAACTGGTAGGCACTTGGATGCTGTCGAGTTTGACTTCGATGGTGCGACCGAGATCGAGAGGTTATTTAGGGTTTCGGAAACAGTCTTCATGGTGTCGATGGCGTTCTTCGTTTCTCAGCTTTGAATTGGGGGTTCTGAAGGAACAACGGTATGCGTATATGGAGTTTTAAGTAATTCTTTTGATCGTTTGGCGGGATGGTAATGTTTTATATTTTTGCCGTGTGTAATTCTGAAAATGGTTGTCCGGGTCCTATATAAAGTGAATTTTTGGGACACTTTCTAGTGATATGAAAGCAATTGATTGGTAATTGACTGCTTGCAGTACCCGTAAATGCAAGCTTATCCCCTAGACCGCGGATTACGGCCGGGTTCGCTTATAATGCCTTATCAGCTAATCAAAGTATTATAATCTAAGAATTCATGAAATCTATGTTATATTTATTTTGAAAATGAAATATAACGAGGGTCTCTTGATAATGAAACGTGACATCTCCTGATCTCTCCACGTTCTTATCAGATGTCTACGTCGCTCGGCCCCTGTCCTCCAACCTTATCAGTTGGCCATTGGGCTCTTTACAATCTTATCATCGATATCCCATTATAACTAGGTACCTACTGATACCTATTTATCTCAGCAATTTCAGTTAGTCAACGCAGTTCTCAACTTTCTCGAACGGGGCTGATTCGAAGCTCTCTGACGTGATGATGTTATTATGTGACACCTTTCATAACGAAATCAGACGTTTTAGGCATATGAAGTACGGCCAAGAATTCCGCGGCAATTGCAGACGGAATTGTAACGGTCAACCTTGTAAGCTTACGTGGTAAAGAGGCGTGAATAAATTAGCCGCCTCGATTTCAGTATCTTCCGCCGTCCCGAATGGGGATTCCGAAGGACTACTTCTGTATCTGGCTCTTTTATCCAAATGAACGCATGTACCACCTAGCTACCTTATAGGTAGTATATTCCAGATCTGGCTGAGCTCAAAGCCATTGGTCAATTGCAAGGATGAGCATTACGACGTATCCCACAACTTTTTCTTGTTTCGAGCGGCTGCTCTAACCTTATAATCTGAGCTAGCAAACAGGTTGAAACAACACCATCTTGACTGTGATTTATTGCCTCGTAAAAGAACTGGAAGGGCTACTATCTAACTAACTTGTCATTTGGATGCACTACGAGGAAGCTATGCTTTAAGCTATAGAGGAGGTGATTCTACTGTAAGTTTTCAATAATGTCAAAAATCCAACAAATCATTCAATACAAAACATCACCTGAAGTATTAAGACTGCGTACAGGGGCTTCATGCTTATCAGCTCTGCGGGTAGAGGACCCTGGAAGCTTAGCACGCAATGAGATAGTTCACAGCTTCAACTAGTTGGTTTGGCTGAAGGGATGTTATCATTATGTGGGTTAAGCAGGGGACAGAGCCGAAGGAGCATTTTGGGTTTCATTGACTTAGCGGGGTAGCATCCAATTGCGGATATACCCTTCCTCAGTTCTGGCAAAAGCTATGATGCAAACTGCTTCGAGATAAACGAGAGATAACTGTTATCATGATAAGGGAGTTCTACTCGATACACTTTATCTACAGCTAGCTCGATGTGGCTTTCCTACCAATGCAGGGTAGAAGATTCTGTGATCTGAAAGAGTACAAGATAGACCAGAAATACGCTGTATCAAGATCCATCATTCTTGCACAGGAAAATTCGTCTTTCATCCCTCTTGATTGATATTGGGATCTTTCAAAGATGTCATTAGATCATAAATCAGACGACTACGAGCTCGGCCATGGAGGCTCCAAAAACGAGACTATCGGACAAGGGGATATCGAAGTTCACTCTGGTCAGCATGAGAACGGGGCGGTAGTAGAGTTTCAGGAGGTGAAAGCTTTTAAGCAAGGCCTTCATCAACGCCATATTCAGATGATCGCGCTTGCCGGAACAATTGGTACTGGCTTATTTCTTGGTTCTGGCCGAGCAATTGCAAGATCCGGTCCTCTGGGAGCATTTCTTGGTTATTCGGTGGTTGGCCTCGCTGTTTCAAGTGTAGTGTTCGCTGTTGGAGAAATGGGAGCCTTAATTCCTCTCACTGGAGGACAAGTTCGTTATGCTCAGCACTTCTTCGACCCTGCAATGTCTTTCGCCAATGGCTGGAACCAAGTCTACTCATACATTGTCTCTATTCCCTCTGAGATCGTCGCCGCTGCAGTTTTAGTAGAGTTCTGGACGACAATCAATAATGCAGTTTGGATTACAGTTTTTGCTGTTCTCATGATCTTGACCGCAGTCACTTTTGTTAGGGTCTATGGGGAATTGGAGTTTACATTTTCTATGCTGAAGATTATGCTTGTCATCGGAATCAATGTAATGGCTCTCGTTATTACCTGTGGAGGAGGCCCGAACCATGAATCGATAGGCTTTCGTTACTGGAGGGACCCAGGAGCTTTCGTCCAGTATTTGGGTATTGGCGGTAGCTTGGGTCGCTTCCTTGGATTTTGGACAACACTCAACAATGCTTTATATGCATATTCTGGAATCGAGAATATCACTATAGCTGCTGCCGAGACAAAAAATCCAAGAAGAGCAATCCCAATGGCCGCTAAGCGCATCTTTATCCGAATTCTTTTGTTCTACATTCTCACCATCTTCATGGTCGGTCTTGTGGTTCCATCCAACGACCCCAACCTTCTTCAGTCTACTGGTACTGCTTCTGAATCACCATTCGTAATTGCCGCGAAGAATGCCGGTATCAAGGTTATCCCATCGATCATCAATGCTGTTGTACTTACCTCAGCTTGGTCTTCTGGAAACTCCAGTATGCTCGGCGGAACACGAATTCTCTTTGGTATGGCTATGTATGGACACGCTCCCAAATTCTTCTCTAGAGTAAACCGTGCCGGTGTTCCTTATATTGCAGCCGCTTTATATGCTGTTTTCATGTGCTTGGGCTACATGACTTTGTCGAGTACTGCTAGTACAGTTTTCACTTGGCTTCAAGATCTCGTCTCGATCGCAACCTTGGTTAATTGGATATCCATCTTGGTAGTCTACCTTAGATTTCAAGCTGGCTGCAAAAAGCAAGGCATTAATCGCCACACTGAGCTTCCATGGGCTGCACCACTCCAGCCATACACGACTTGGGTTTCTCTCACCCTCTTTGTCGTTCTCCTCTTCACCGGAGGATATGTGACTTTTATTCATGGCGATTGGGACACTGAGACATTCATTTCATCGTATTTGAACATTCCTCTCTTCCTAATGCTGTTATTGGGCTATAAATTTTACGCCAAAACTAAAATGGTCACTTTGGAGGAAATGCCAATTCGAGGATTCATTGAGATCTACCAGCAAAATCCAGAGCCAGAGGAGGCGCCCAAGAAGGGGCTTGCAAGACTGAATATTTTGTGGTCATGAGATCTTCTGCAGCAATTTTGTCACATAGCATGTTTAGCAATATTATTACATAGTTACTTGAACAAGATTATAATTACAACTTTTCTCTTTCGTATTGTAGATTTAGACTTCTGCTGAACAAGACAGGCATATGTTAGGGTGTGTATTTCTAGCAATATTGCTTATCTATCTACAAATTCTACAATAACTCTGACTCCGACTTAGAACTTTGCCTATTATGATTTTGTGAGGTCCAATTTCAGCGCAGTTCTAAGTCGCCACTCAAAATGTCAACAGACGACACAACTTTCAAAAATGGCAAGCATTTGCGACGGTTATTCCAAACCTTCCTCATCATGGCCAATGAAATCCTAAAATATCCAAATTCATCTTCAACAGATATGCAGATAACAAGATACCTGGATACAGAGTGATGTAGAGTTTGCGGAAAAGGAACCCTGTAGATAAGTGCGATACCCGAAGCTTATCCGACCCCAACCCCTGAAGCCGACGCATGCAGTCTCGCAAAGTCGCGATAAGAAGCGACCATACACAGATGAAGTATTATAAATAAGAGATGCTATAATAGGAAGATACTGCAGATAAGAAAATATCTTGAGTGGGATAGTCGTTCTCGGGGAGTTAGCTTTAATGCTGGTTTAAAGGCCGAATATGGAGCAAAGGAGGAGGGGTGTGCATTAAAGTGAAAGCTACCAGATAAGCCGCCGACATAAAATACACTTCCTTCAACAACTTTGTTCAGTAATTAGGAGATATTGAAACTTCGGGCGAGATCGGACATGTTATTAGATTGTGGTTGTAGTGAGGTTACATACAATATGGAGACGGTGCCAATGCGGGGAATCTATTATTGCGGATCACAGCACATAAGATACATTATGGGGCTTCCGGCAATTAGCAATCCGTAGGTGGGATCAAATAGATATTGAGATACTATCTCTGCCATGAAGTATATCGTATTTTGAATGACACATACATTGGTGTCATAAAAGTAACAATTGAGTTAGAATCACATATTGCTGGAAGGTAGAGAGCACAAGTTTAGTCATTCAAAGCGCAGAGTAGATCAAACCAATTATTTCTCTGTCTCTAGATCGATAAATCCAAAATCTGCATTACACCACTTGACCAAAATAAAGCGTTCAATTTCCATGAGCCAGCAAGCAATTGATCACTAAACCCAATAACCAAAAACCAAAAAAAAATCAAAATGGGCGTCCAAAAAAATGTCGTCTTCGACATCGTCGGTACCCTCGTCTCATTCGACGAATACCACGCGCAAATCGACCGCGCCATTGGCGAAAAACTCCGCGCCCACAACATCACCGCAAAATTCTTCGGCTACAGCTGGATGACCGCCGCCGAGCTAGAATTCACATTCCTCTCCATTTCCGAGCGATATAAGCCCTACAAGGGCATCTTGGAGTCAACTTTCTACCGCACTCTATGGTTCGCCGGAGTCGACGACCCGCGAGCCCTGTGCACTGATGAAGAACTCCACGCGTGTGTGCAAGGTTACTCTGAGCTACAATTGAGACCCGGCGCTAAAGAGTGCTTTGAGATTTTGCAGAAAGGCGGTTTTAAGGTGTGGTTTTTGACCACGGCCGATTTGAAGCGTGTGCAGGAGTATTTCTCAAAGGGGGGCGTCGAGATGCCTGCAGAAAACTTCATCTCGTGCGATAGCTCTGGAGTTGCCAAGCCGGCTTTGGCAGCGTATAGAACAGCGTTGGAGAAGTTTGCTGCAGATGACGAGTCGTGGTTTGCGGCGGCCCATATGTGGGATGTTTCGGCGGCAAAGAAGGTTGGATTCAAGGGTGCTTATTGTGCGGAGTACGAGAAAGAGCCGTGTTTGGATATTTTTGATACTGAGCTGGAGGTCATGGCCGATAAATTGCCGGAGATGGCTGAGAAAATTGTGAAAGCTTCTTTCTCGTAAAGTACCATATCATCAATATAGTAATTTTTAGTGATAGCACTGTCCCGAACTTCTGTAACTTTTTCAGTTTTATGCCTATCTTCCAGGGAAAACTCCTAATCTCACTAATCGTGAGGCAATGGAGGAAGTGCAGCAGTAAGATCAACATCCAAGCAGCAACTCAAAAATATCAACAGGAATTTCCCTGTGACACAGCCACCATCCCCAATTCACCATGAATCATGAAACTAAACGACAGCAGAATCATAGATCACCACGCAGGTGATAATTTCCCACGAGCAAAATGTATCTCACTATTCACGTTCACCGAAACAAAGACACGATAAACTCAGAGTAAAAGTCACCGCCAAATCTATTTGCGTTACCTGCTATCGATGATAGTAACCCGGTTTCTTGACCAGTAATATTTACAAGTATCTACACTCCTCGTCGATCAAATATGTACAATCTTTCTTTTCGCTTCCTTTTCAAGGCCCCTCCCTCCATCAATCATGCCCTGGTACATACGCACCTTCTATTCCCGAATAATGCAATGCAATGCGATATAAAGCAAACCAATTCCACGCTCATTGTGCTGGAAAAAGTAGGCCCCTCCAAAAAAAGCAACGAGAAAGAAAAAGAAAACTGGGTATCCATCCGTCATCCAAATATGTTGTATCCCCAAATCCCGCCAAAGCCCCCCGAAGCCCCCGATCCAAATGGAATTCCTTACAAAAGAAAAAAGAAAATCGTAGAAAAGTAACAAATGCCTATTTAACGCCATTCCATGTGTATTTTTCGTTGCCTTACCAGGTCCAATCTAATGTCAAAACTTGGTAACTTAAGAATATGCCTGGCAGTATGTCGTATGAGGTGTCATTTGTTCCTCATGAATGACAACCAGGCGGAAACTATGTTGCCCTTTTAGATACCAGCTCCAACTGGCACTCTCTGCATGATAATAGGCACGTCGCTAAAATCTAGCCCCCACTGCTTGGACACCTCGACCCCCTTTCTCCCTCCCTTATTCATCGTCCCGCTGTTTCTCGTTCCTGCACTCCCGCCTAGACCGTAGCCGGGCTCAAATCCATATCCCAGACCTCCCGCATATCGGTCCAGTACTAACATATCCTGCGTTGAATTCCCCATATCCGGAATTGGCTGAGATTCTTCGAAGGACGGAGTATCATATTCGTTGGCTAAAAATTCACCGGAAAGATCATGAAGATTGGTAGAAGAGCCATACGTGTGATCATAAGCCCCAGCATGAATCTCCCACTCCTTTTCGCTATAAAGACTCGCAGCTCTCGAGTTGTTCCCAGATTTTTCCTGAACATCAAAACTAAAGTGATGAAGAGGAATAGGTCGATGGTATTGTGTAGCTGGTCTAGCGCTTTGAGATCTTGTCTTGGGCGGCCTTTCAACATGACCGATTTGAAGCTGTGCAGGGATCATTTGCTCTTTTGTATCAAACCAAAGTTCTTGCCCCGAAGCCAAGGATCCCTGACTTGGTACCTCTCGGATGGGAGAAGTTAAGGATCTTGGAGGCGGAGTGACTAATTTCTGATATGAAGAAGTCATTATTTCCGGCGATAATGGCTGTGAAAGAGGAGATTGTGCCACCGATGCAGATCTCAGTTTTGGTAATGTCAATTGCCCTGGAGCAGGGACTGGAACAGATTTTCGCTGATTCTGGAAGGAGACAGGCGGGGGACTATTAACCCTGTTAGTTCTTGCTATGGATAACCTCTTCGCATCTTCCTCGGCAGTTCGTCTTTGCGATGGTAAATCCCGAAGAGTGAATGTAGAGCTCGATGAAGTAGCTCTTGAGCTCGGTCCAGTACTACTATGGTCAAACGGGTTGCCGCCCACAAGCTTATTGTAAGAGTCCTGGCGGCCATTGATATCCGGCCTTGATAGAGGTTCCTCGGACTGAGATCGAATCAAATTGGCATGTGTAGATTGAAGTTGTGCAGCCGCGCTCTTCATCTTGGGTGCAGGTGCACCCCTTGGTGTAGCTCGCGGAGGCGTCCTTTCCATTGCTGTAAGTGCCAAATCGTAGGGAGATCCTCCCAAGCTATTTTTGATATTGTCAAAGGATGTCAGATGATTTTCAAAATCTGTTTGGTCCTCCTGTGGATATGAATTCAGAGAAGTGGGAGCCTGGTACGGTTGTAGTGTATATCGATTCTTAGGTGTAGATGGAGTTGATGGAGCATACGAATGTCTTCGTGCGTTTGGCGGTTTCCACCCGGTATGGTAATCCTCCTCTGGAATGGACAAAGGAATAGGAGGGATTGCATTGTGTAGCCTATTATATGTAGACTCCACTTCCCCGGGCTCCAAAGACATTATAGTAGTTATAGTCTCTTTCGAGCTGACCCTTCGCATTGCTTTGTATTCCATGATTTCATCTACACTGTCGCTATTTTGAAATGAAGCCGCAGTAGGTAGATGCATCTCACTCCGTGATCGAGATTGCGCCGTGAATCTTGGAGCGCCAGGATAGAAAGATTGTGGGCGCTGCCTCTGCACTCCCCAATTTGAGCCCGAAGTCTCACCGGCAGTGAAATTTTGAGGCTGACGCGGAACTGCTGGCATACTCTGTCTGTAAGACATGGGCGTCGGCTGTTGAATCTGAGATTGATAGCTCGAACTCGGCAAAGAGACATTGCTCAATCTGGTCATCTTTTGAGATTCTAAGCTAACCATTGGAATCGCATGGTTAGCAAGAGGTGGCGCTTCTGTTGTCCTGAGAGATATCTTTGTCGGCGAAACTCGCGCTGTTGAATTCTTTCTGGATGTAGATGAATTGTATCCACTGTCAGTTGTTGCCAGCTGTTTTGAGATCATATCTTGTTGACTTTGGATCCGGCCTAAAGTTTGTTGTTCTGGTGTAGCAGGCGATGGGCCGTAGCCAGAGTCAAATGAACGATTGTCATTGCTGTAAGAAGACTCGAGCGTAGGTGTAGTCATTTCAGCCTCAAATAATTCGTCTTCTACAGCAGTGTTCTTGCTGGTAGCTTCTAATGGCGACCCAATGGGACTTGCAACAAAAGAAAATGGACTTAATTGAGGAGGAAGATTCAAAGGATGAACATTAGTAGGAGATAACGGCGAATTAAGGGTAGATGTAGTACTCGGGATTTTGATGGTTAGAGAATCGTAAGAATCATTTTCAATGGGGGATTGTGAGAAAGAGGTTGGTGCCCAGGGACGTTTCATGGCTTCTGCGGGGACGGAAATGGTATAGCTTCGATTGGCGATACCTTGAATCCTGGAGCTTGCTTGTAAAGTAGCAATATGTTGATCATTAGATGGGAGACTAGCTCTTCTTTCGTCGGCGCTAGGCGTAGGACTTGCCGAACCATTTGTGATTCTCAGCGAACCAAGCTGAAATGAACCAATATGGCCAAGGTCATTAGGAGTAGAAGTACGTGCACCGTGATTCTCATTATCCACATTTGTTCTTAATGTCAAAGGTGCCACAGACCATTTTCCAATATGTTGGTACGAAGCTGGGACTTGATTCTGAAAAGACTGAGAATTTGATAGGACGCTGTGTCTTGTCGCTACACCATGTTGAAGGAGAGATTTTCGACGAATAGGCGCATATATTGCAGGGTCTGATTGAGTTCTCTGGCAGAATGGGTCCGATAATTGCCAATCCATCTCTCCACCATGTTGTCCAACCAAATTTGTTGCGACATCTATGGAATCTGGTCTCGCAGGAAGGCCTTCTGATACGAGGGAAAGGCGATTATTATTATTCGATGGAAACGGTACATGGGGAAGTGATTTTCGTGAACGATGGAATGTTGGCCTGTCACTTAATGAGCACGTAATGTAGATAGAAAGCATTTAAAGTGGCTTACCTAGGACTTTGGGCAGCCCGTGACGTTTCCTCTGTCGCCTCAACAGCAACAGAATTTACAGAATTACTTCTTGTAAACCTGCCAGTATTAATTGGTGGAGAAACACTCGGTACAACATCGACACTGGCGCCCAATTGAGGGTTCCCCGTATCCTTCTTTAAATTCCTTGACCTGAATATACTCATTCTCTTCTTCTTCGTGGGTGTTGGCTCTGATACATGTTCAAGAGACTCAGTCTCGAGAACACTGACAAGCTTGCCATGGGGAAGAACTGAAGCTGCAGCAGTTACAATCCCTTTTCCAGTGACGGAGTTTCGACGACTCGGATTTGGGCTGTTGGAGGTCGATAGCGGTGGCCCAGTAGGCTTGGTCTTTGGTTTCGATAATTTCTTGCCTCGTCTTGGGCCCTGTGCTGATTGGCTGTTCCCCATCGTTGATGCAGAAGAATGATAATCGAAAGACGAGAAGGCTGAAGCTTAATTATTATACATCTGGCGATGTATATTATATTGCTTCCATGCCGCTCAGATTATACTTTACCAAAATCTTGAATTAATGACGATCCTATGAAAAGCATGTAATATAGGGCAGATTGGAGACAGAGAGGTGTAATGTCGGTATATTAGGAGGGGGTCGAGGAGGTGGAGGTCGAAGGAGAAGAGGTCGAGGGCTTCGACATAAATGGTGATATGCCTCTTGTATATATCAATTCTTGATACGAAGGGAAGAGAAGGCGCGATGTTCATTGGAGAGTAGTACAGGGACTTGTTCAAGGATAAATGTTGGATAGAAGCCTTGACAAGGTTTCGTAGCTCATACCATGTAAATAGAAACGGGGTAGCTCTGAAAGATATCAAGGATAAGTGAGGAGTTCAGATGCTCCTACTGCCAATGAAAAAGCAGGACAGCGAGGACAGTCAGGACAGAAACAGGAAAGAATATGAAAATTGCTCCTTTAGGATTAAGTGAATGTATGAATTATGCGCCATCCAACTTATGCATGGATTTTGTTCAAATGCGCTTCAAAAATACGCTTGAATGGTGTTTCAAAGGATGCAGAAAAAAAGATGCAACATAACTAATTTGTATAGGAATTTCTTGGACCCACAGCCCAGAACCATTAGGTGACACTTGCGGTATATGAAAAGTCAATTATTGTTGGCTTGGGTCTACATCACCAAAATGCGTCCAAGCTGACGACGATCCAAGCAGCGGGATGAAGAAAAAGCTCTCATATGTACTTTGGATGATGATGTATTCTTGGTTTTTGAGTGGCTGGCGTGAAGGCAAAATGAGTGAGGTTTAGGGAATACGATGGGAGATGTCACGGCTCACGATAATGCATCCAAGTTTTACGAGATAATGAAAGCTTTAATAAGGAATTAAGTAGTAAGCATGGGGGAAACAGACCACTTTCGTTATACGGATGAAACATTATTATATGGTCCTCTATGATATCCAACAAATTAATATTCGCATCATCGTTTTTAATATCAAAGCAGCATGTACAATTCATTGGCATTGCAGCGATATATGCACAGCGATAGCGTAAGCTGTCGATACCAAGCTGTCGTGCCGTACTGCCACTGAATGAAGCCATCACGCCATTTTCTCTCTCTCTCTCTCTCTCTCTCTTTTCGCGATAGCTCTCAAATGGTAACTTGATCGATCTCTATCGGTCTTCCCCAATATCACGAAATCTCCGTAGATCCACGACTCTCATTTGCTTTTTCACCATCCTACCGTCTTCCTTCACCGTCGCCCCTTACCGTCGCCCCTTACCTTTGTCCTTGACCGTCGTCCTTGACCGTCGTCCTTCACCACCCACCCTCACACCAGCACTCTCAAACATCAAAGCCTCGTTCTTAAGAGCGGCAAATACTTGGTCGTCGCTCTCAAGGATTCGAAGGCCACGACAGGTTATAGTATGGTAATGTGGAGATAGATACATCCAATTGGAATCTTCCAATCTCCAGACGGATATAAAAGATCGGCTTGGCTGATGCATTTGCATTAGCGGGCGGCATAAGTGTTGGTGGCATTCTCCTTCAATAATAATGTTTAACTTTCATTCAAGGATTCAAAATAATTAAAGAGGTTGGCCCCGCTTGTGGTGGCTGAGGCTCTAATCATCCTCCATGGCGCGTCAAAAAATCTATCAAGTGGAGTGTACAACTTCATCTTGAAATTTTAATCGTATGTGCGTGCACAAGTGGAAGTGTATTCATTCCACTTTCAAAAGCTTGAAGACGCTCATTAAAATTGTGATCAGATCCACTAATTTGCTATTTTCAGATACCCGGATCACGATGAGATCCTAGTGGCGGAGCACCTATCTTGTTTGTTAAATATACCGTTACTTATATTGACTGCCTAGGGAGATTATACTCCTAATACCTTTTTATTCAGTCGCGCGCATAGGGTTGTTTCTACTCTTATCATCTCTAAATCATGATCGGTAAAGAAGAAGAACAAATCATCCCTCCCCTAACTGATTTCAATACTCACCGTGTAGAACACGAGATGAGACACAAATCGAGTCTCATCAAGAATCTGTTTGAAGGCGAAACTCCATCTATCTTGATACGCACATCATCGCCAGATCTGACGTTCTTCAATAGTACGGAGATCGACCCCGTAGTTGGTATTATAGTACTTAAGCCAGGCCATATTTGAGACTACGCAAACTTTTGGGCATTTTCCGGGCCAAATGTGGTTCCATGGAACTATGAATGATATACACGATAGATCGACCGTGGCTGGCTGTCAAATGTCGTTCTATGGAACTATAGATGATACACACGATAGATCAACCGTAGTCTTTCTCGACTGTCAAATGATATTCATGAATCTGAATCACTAAAGCTAGAAAGAACATTTGAATACGCAATCGAGAGCATGTTAATGTAAGCCGACAATCAAATTTGTTTGAAATTGACTACGAACCCCTTCATCCTCGTCCTAATCTGCATGAAACTAAGCGAAAACCATTACCTAGAGCGAGCCCGAATGTAAACAATAGCCCTCTCAACAATTCCCGCCGAGCTATATTGAATTATGAATTCATCTAGAGAGCACTTTTCATCCACCTCCCTGATTTTTGTATGTTGAAATTGTACTATCAAACACTAGTGCAGATCTCTAGCTTGGTTATCCTTAACCCGCTGAATCGACCATTTTGCGACATGAGACGAAAAGCTAGATCATCGGGAAAATTTCGTGAGCCAGAATTAATTTTTCTCAGCAAATCTCAATCGTCGCAGACGAGGCAAGGAATCGTAAGCTTCCAAATAAATTAAAATTCTATCGGAAACATTAACGTCACGATCTCCACAGGTGCGTACAGTGAAGCGACAGCTCAACGGTATTGCGGCGTTCCAAAACGCGATCTCGAAATACCATCTTAAGGACAACAGCAGCCCAAATCACGACTGATTTAATGATGCACCAATTTTAATTTCAGCTTTCGTCAGTATGCTGTTGTCGTAGGAGCCGCCCTATTCCTAAAAACAGCACGCCACGTTGTTTATGCCAACTATTTAAGCTTGCGTTTGAACCAACATCATACTCGGTACCGACAATCATTCAGCAAAGAGTGTGCCTGTTGGAGGATCTTGTCAAATCCTAATAACGTGCAGATCCAGCCAGCAACCATCTTTCCCTTGATGAAAAAGAACAACCACGATTCCTTCTGCCTGTACAAGACTTCAGGCGCGCCCTACCAAGCTGTCGTACCCAAGGAAGCACAAATATGACGATTCGGCTCACAAAAAGGATGATCTGGCAGCGGAAGAATAGTCACTTTCTTGCGTGCATAATCTCCACCCAGTATGGACTCGACCACAACACAATATAGAAGTACCGTCGAACCAAACCACGAGTTAAGTCACAAGATGTGTATTAGCACTAGAAGCTTGCATGATTTGGACCAACTGAGAGCTCCTAGAATTTCGGGAGCATAAATGCCTTCGATGCATGAGAACGCATTGCGTTGCAGCGGCACAATGCAACTTTTCCAGACTTTCAGTATTTCTTACTCCAGGTTATCGCCAGCACTTGTAATCTCAGCTTTTCACGTTACAGTCAGGCGTCATCTATTGTGTTACCATAACTAATCTTTGCGCATTTGCTGTTGAAGGTACTTGTCCATCACAAGTATTGTTTCTCTCCGCTATATTTTCCCAGTAGGTTCAATGCTTTACGACATCCTCATCTTTCTTACCATTTGCTTTTACGCCTTACAATTTCCTATCATGCATACATGACCACTTGGGAAGTTCCGAACGAAATCAATCCGTTCTATACATAAACGTTCCAGAATCCAGATTTTCCCACTAGCTGCGATCACACGAACTCCCCTCCCACCGTTATCAACTTATCTATTCGAACCTCGGAAACCGCCCGCTGCATTAACCTATCAGACTTATCAGCATGACACTACAATACGGATCCCCGTCTAGCCCTACACACTTCTTTTTCAAAATAAAAGATACACAAAGCGGAGGTTATGTAACAGAAAAGAAGAGATTGGACGGGAGATACTATGATAATGATGAATCATTTAGCATACTCGAGTAGATACGAATTGGATAGACTTGTAAACCTTGAAAGGGTACACGGAACCGGAAAAGCATATGGGATTTACGGTTTCTCTCGATCAAAGCTCTGTACGAACTC
This sequence comes from Botryotinia narcissicola, assembly GCA_004786225.1. NCBI lineage: Eukaryota > Fungi > Ascomycota > Leotiomycetes > Helotiales > Sclerotiniaceae > Botryotinia > Botryotinia narcissicola. The sequence continues at coordinate 79,435 of PQXJ01000038.1, forward strand.
CGAAGTGTATATGTAGCGTGTACCATGTATGAGTGCGAGTAGATGATGAACCTTATTATTAATCAAGAAGCAATCATGTCGACTCTCGAGGTGTTTCTTTTTTTCACCATGTCCCAAACGTCTTCTCCAATCATCAACGGCAATTCACGTCCGATGGTTACATCTTGGTTGGGTATCACTCGCTATCATATCATCTGCTATTTACCCCTGTAGTGATACGCTACTACATCCTCTCGGGCGACTTCGCTCGGCTTCTCCACAAACTGACACATCTAACTCACCAATCAAAATAACAATTAATCTATGAGTTCGAATCTCAGATTCTCCTCCACCTTTTTGAAGGAGTCCCAGACTTCCGAATCAACCATGGGATGTATCTCCTATCATATTTTTGAACAACACATCAAGAAGATCATCATCACCAGCAGCAAGATCAGTTGTGGTTGCAGCGAGCTTGATTCCAGGTTCCAACTTGATCTCCTTGGGAAATTGTGAATCAATATTCCAATATCACTCATATTCACCGATGTATCCTCCTAAGAATTCTTTGAGATGGAGACGATAACAATACCTTCTCCATCGGCATTTCTTTCCTCCCCTGTTCTCAAGCCAGCACCAGAACCACCTCCACCACCCAAAAAACGAAAGCAATCTACCTCCAAGCCATCCGCTGCTCAATCCTCAAAGAAAGAACATAGTATCAACAAACCTAAGCAATCAAAAAGTCGGAATGGTAAGCTTTGGATGCCTTCATTTTCATATCTCTTATCTTCGTGATTGATAAGAGCTTTTGTGCCCCGCATTAAGCTTCACATGCTGATTGAAAATCCTTACAACTTGTTAGGTTGTATAACTTGTAAAGCAAAACGATTAAAATGCGATGAAACAAAGCCTTCTTGTCAGCAATGTCATAAGAGGGGAGTTTCCTGTGGAGGGTATAAGAAAGATTTCAAATGGAGGCCATTCGAGGAGGCTACATTTACAAACAAGCCGCCACCGCAACCAGCCCCTAAAAAAAGAGGTACTACAATGACTCCCAGCTCTATAGACTGGTTCTAATATCTCTAGGTTCAATAGCACTGGACAAAGCGCCAGATAACTCTGCAGCCGCAAGTCCAGTAGCCTCTGATGGAACGGCTTCTACCCCCGGCGGGGAGGATACGCAGATGCAAGACTCGTTTTTCAGTGCCGCCGTGCCTTCTCCGTCTAATTTTGACGTCTCGACTTCGCTTCCGGAGCTTCATTCGGGTTTCTCTCCTATGTTTGATATGAGCACGCCTACTTTTAGTCAAGATGACTCTCAACGCTCTCGGATTGAGCCCGATTCGGTCACAAGCAGTCTAAGTAGCATGTTTGAAGACTCCGGTCTAGTCACACCAACAAGATCAAATTTCTCTGGTCAGTCGCCAAGATTAACAGATTTATTACAGTCTGGATCAGATCTGAATACAAGGCATCCATCTGTATCCATGGCTTCTTCCATTCCTATGCCTTCATCAATGATGGGTATGTCAATGTCAAGCCCTAACATGGCTCAATTTCATATGGCGAATGATTCATCGCTGGAAGATGATATTGAGGAAATCATTCGAGAACCTCCTTTATCTGATGCTGATATGTGGTTGGCCATGAGTCCCTTTCAACCTCAATCAAGATCTCCCAGTGTATCCCCTAGGAGTTTTAGTCCAATGTATCGACAGCCGGATGTGCCGGCCGGTAGCCCAGAAATGCTAATGCTTAGATTTGATAAGCAGACATGTGGCATTTTATCTGTCAAAGATGGTCCTACAGAGAATCCATGGAGAACATTAGTTTGGCCTCTTGCACGCGATTCCCCCGCATTGTATCATGCTATCGCATCCATGACCGCCTTTCATACATCCAAAGAGAAGCCCGCTCTTCGCGTCGACGGCATGGAACATATGCGTCGCAGTATTCGATCTCTCGCGACAGGAATTGAAAAAATGCGCACCGATACTGCACTCGCCACAACACTTGTCCTTGCGTTTGCTGAGTCTTGGGATCAGCATATCTCAACAGGGATTGAGCATCTCAGAGGTGCAAAAATCTTGGTTAATCAAGCACTCATAAAACACAATAAAAGGAGTCTTGTGGGTGATGATCTTGCCAGATTAAAATTTCTTTGCAACACTTGGGTTTACATGGATGTTATTGCTAGGTTGACATCGATTGATGATGAAGATTCTACAGATTTTGAGAACATTCTTTCGCCGCTTAACAATCTCTCTGTCAACTCCTTTTCTTCTGCTTCTTCTTCTTCTTCCGCCAACGTCACGCAAATGTCAGAAATTGACCCACTAATGGGCAGCGCGGCAACACTATTTCCTCTAATTGGTCGCGCTGCAAATCTGTGTCGCAAAGTACAAAAATCGAAATCAAATTCTATAGCCATAGTGTCACAAGCCATGGAACTCAAGCAAGAAATCGAGCAATGGCAACCTTCAACCGCATTCTCGACTCCTGAAGATCCAACTTCCGAAATTCAACACGCCCTTCAAACTGCCGAAGCCTATCGTTACGCTACTCTTCTTCATTTACATCAAGCCGTCCCTGAAATCCCATCTTTAACATGTGCAGAACTTGCGAAGAAAGTCCTAGTTTTCCTTGCTACGGTACCACTTAGCAGCCGCCTTGTTATCGTTCAGATATATCCACTCCTGGCAGCGGGCTGTGAAGCAAAAGATGCCGAAGATAGGGCCTGGGTTGACGAAAGATGGGCAAGTATGGGAAGAAGAATGTGGATTGGGAATATCGATCGCTGCTGGGAAGTCATGCAAGAAGTGTGGAGGAGAAGAGACGAAGTTGCTAGGAAAAAAGAACAGGAATTGATGAGGAAGAATGGTGGTAGGATGGGAATGTCTGGGATGCATGGCGGGCCCATCGATAATATGAGAAGGTTTGAGGAAGGAATGGAGAATGGAATTGGGAATGAAGATATTTCATTCTCGGATCTGTTGAATCTCAATGAAATGGGTATTAGAGGGCAGAGTAGGAGAGCTTCGCCGGTAGGAAGTAGACAGAGGCATAGCATCTCGGGGCCGTCTCAGGGATCGTTTGGGGAACTCATGGCTCAAAGACAAGCCGCAGGTCTTATTACTGAGGAGATGGACCAGGAGCTGACAGTTAGAGGAAAATTGCATTGGGTGGGTGTCATGAAGGATTGGGAGTGGGAGAGTAAGTCTAATTTCTTTCATTCGGTCTATTTAACTTTGTCGTCTTTATGTCCACCATCATTTCTACACTGGCTATATTCTCATCAAACTCCCATCCATATTTCCTCCTAGCCCCTCCCACTTCCATCTTGTAACAAAAGAAATAGTTATCGATATGATATGTATGATACAACGCTAATGAATGGCATTGAAACGAACAGTCCTACTTGGCTAACCCACAATTCTGCAACCAACTTCTCGTTCCAGCAGCGTCTGATCTTCGGAATCCTTGCTGCCACGCATCGTTTGCCTTGCGCACAGCTCGCTTGTGTCTTTCCCGTCTTTGCTCCTCTTCCAATGCATTTTGCATAAAGGCTTCATAGGAATCCGGATGCGGTTGGTTGTTTGTTTCTTGGCTTCTGGGCGGATGTTGATAGGAAGTTACTTCGTTAAGAAGTGTAGATGTGATGGACCAATTCGTCGCAGAGGAGTTGCGATGACGGGGACAATAACTATTTTGCTCCGAGTCGCATTGCTGGTATTGTCGCTGGGATTGGGGCGTTCTAGAGGAAGATTGATGACGCTTGTTGCTACTTGATGAAGTATTCTGTTCTCTTTCTCGCCATGATAATGAGGATGAAGCCGAGGACGAGGCAATCTTTCTTTTGATGTTGGAAATCATTGTGTATGAATGAATGGGTGGGATTGATGAGTGAGGTTAAGTAGCTGATTTTGGTTTGGGATACTTCTAGGCCCTGTGTCTGCAAAGGGATGTTTTGTACTCGGGTCCCGTGTGGCTTGACTTGTGAATCGCAATGTGATCGATGATGGGGTGTGAAAATGTATCCTTTAGCGAGGCGTCCGGGTGGCTTTTTGGGAGTAGAGGAATTAAATGGCGTTTTAATTGTTGCCGTTGGAAGCCGTGACTTTGTCAATTGGTTTTCTCCTATATGGATATTGAGATTGGATTTATATGGTAGCTTTGGATCGCTGAAATGGAAGTTCGAGATGATATATCAGTTGAACTTGATATTTACATATATAGAAAGAAATATCAACCAAGCAAGATATGAAATTGATGACTATCCTGCCACTGGAGCATGCAAACACGTAATGGCTTGAATTGCGTGTAACAAAGAACCTTGCTTGATGGAGTAGAGAATGGAAGAGAGTAATGTGAACAATATGATGTATGTAGGTGCTGCAAAAAACCAGAACCTGAGACGAAGTCTCGAATTACGAAACAAAAATGGAGATTAAATTGATAGATAGGCTTGTTTTAATCAAATGAGATTATCGTGTTGAGATGATTGATGCTTTGTCTGGAATTTCTGTGCAACAGAAATAACAATGATCGTGAGCGTAATGCGTAACGCAGAATCGGTGTGCTATTTGACTGTCGAGAGGAATTGGAATTGTGGGAATGCGATGCGATGTGCGAGGGAGAAAAACGTGATGGAATTTGAAATTTTGGAATCAAGGAGGAGAGAGAAGGAAAGTAATGTGAGGTGAGGTGAGGTGATACGGGCTGGAGTCAAACTAATATGTATAACTAGTGACCGGTTGGAGGAAAGATAGAAAGGAAGAAAGAAAGAAAGGATTTAGGAGGTGTGCTGCTGGAATTTTGGGGATCTGAGTGGGACAGAGATAGATGGATGGACTTCGATCGATCTGATCGGTCGATGCAAAGCAAAGATGAGATGGATGCGGATTTTGTGATTATATAGAGTGGTCGACGGAGTCGTGTAACTTGTTTGTGCTTCTTTTTTCTATATGCTACAGTATGTGTGAATATAGTGTTATAGGTAGGTAGCTGGACTCTCGAGAGTGTCAGATGTCTCGATCAAGAAGGGGGGTCTGAATGTTGTGGAGTCTCTGGATCGAAGACGGATGAGTGATGGTGCGTCGGATGGATGGACGGATTCGGGGATTTTCTCGGGATGCGGGATTCCGGGTTGGTGGTGATGGTTTGAATGGGTGGTGGGTAGATGGATAGATGATGGATGGACTCGAATGATCGTGTGGAGCGTGGGTGATTGGTTCGCTTGGTGTTATTTGAGAAGTATTCAAATTTCAAATTTCGAGTGCCACGGTGTTGGATATGGTGGATGGAGATCGAAGATCCGAGTTGATAGATGACTAGGTAGGCAGGTGGATAGGTAGGTGTCTGGATGAAACGGGGAATTGGGCTGTGGTATTAAGGTGCAAAGTTCAACTTGCGTGTATGTGTATGTGAAGCTAGAATGCGGAGATGGAGTCGGAGAATACCAAGGGAGATGGAGATGTAGCACGGAGAGATGAGACTATTTATGTACGATCGAGGTGAACGGGTGTATGTAGATATTCAACATACTAGGTTTTACGTGGAGAATATAGATGGGATAGGGCGGGTAATTTTGGAGTAGATAATCAGACGATGCTAGTCAGAATATATGCGTATGTTTCTGATATAGATCTTGATTACTCGGCTTACCCTTGGATGTTTGTATACACGATTTCCACAGTTTTGTGAACTTTATAATCAAATCACCAGATCCAGCATTCCTCTTCTCTACTCTCTTGGCTCTTACAGTCTATGATGTTAGAATACATCGGTAAACGCTCCCTCACGAGTAATTACCCCCTCTTCTTGCCAGTCTGCTGAATAAATGAACATACAATCCCAAACGATCACCCCAGATCCGACGCATGATTTGCGCACGCAGTCCCTGATCTGCCAAACCCTTCTCGGGTTTCCTATAAACGTCCGGAAGCTAACTCGATTGAGTATCCCGAAACCTGGGGGATGACGATCTGGGATCTAGGGAGAGAAAACGAGATATGCCGGAATTCACCCGGTCGTGATTTTCCGGGGTATAATCGGAAAAGTGGAACTCGTGGTGGAGGCAAAGAGAATGAGATTTTGAAATGGATGGTGGGGATTCTCTTGGAGGGGTGATAAGATAAGGATAAGGATATTTTTCGAGTCAAGTAGATTGGAGAGATTCATGTCATGACTTATTAAAAAGAAACGATCGGTGATACCGACAAGTTGGAGACGAAATGGTGGAACTGGAATGTCTAATCTCAACTGGCACAATCTCCGGTGTAACAAACTTGCTATATCGTTTTTGCACTCTGATGTACAAGTCTTACCATTTCACCGTGCCATGGTTTATCATGTTGTATCTTCATGTCGTGTTGGCTGAGCTGTCGTTTCGAAGTACCAAGAAACCTGTAGATTAAAGCAGTGAGTCCGGAGCCTTGCTCAAGTTGAAAGCTTGGTTTCAACTCACACCTATGGGTTCACATAGATGTTCTTTGAACAACAATATGAGCAGTAAATCAGCTAAACATAGAAAATTAAAACAAAAATGCTTGGAATGTAAATTGGCTTCTCGATGATTGGCATTTTATGAAACTGAATAGATCTAGTATGTTGATATATCCGAATCAGAGGATCAAAAATGGTAGCTATTGATGACGGCCCAATCACTTTTTTTAACTGGTGCGCAAGAGTGTTCTGTATATTGATAGCAGTCAGTTGTCAAGTGAGTGAACATCGCATATATTTAGATATAAATTCCATGATAGATATGTATGTCTTGCAGAAGCTGCGGGCGTTGACTGTTTCATATTATAGCCTATCAAATATACGAAGTATAGGCATACCTATTCAGCGAGACATACCTAGGTACTCATGCAAAGCAACATAATTAGGTGTGGAATGAATGGGCTGAAGGAGCACGCAATATGCACAAAATATTCGACATATTCTGGGGTACAGAATATGGTAAATACATATGGATTAAAAGACGTACGAAAAATGATGGATGTTGTATATAATAAAATCAAACAAATTCAAATTTGCTTTGGTATGATATATTGGCCAAAAAATCGATTTACGAGAAATTACAAAAAGATACTCTTGATTCAGAATATCGAAAGACTTGACGCGAAAATATAAATCCTTAATCGCAACAAAGTGGGGGGAATAACGAAAATCAAGCTATGGGAATGGTTTGAGGGTATCTACTGATGTGAAAAAGACGCTGGCTGAGGAAAGAGAAATTTGGATATCGTGCGGTCGTGAAATAGCGTTCTAGTATGCATCGTTCGTTGCAGATGGAGGTAAATCGAGGAGATGGAGCTTCAAGCTCAGATTTCATACTTGGATGGGGATAGGGCTGTTGGTTGGATTCGAGGTTCGTGAAATCTCTCGTCTTTCTTAATTTCGTAAGAGACATATCCACCGAGTTGTCCTTGTGTTATTTATGCAACAACCAAAGCTAGAATTGGAGACTGGATTGGCAGGAGGATTTTGCGTTCTCCTTCCACAGTGTATCATGTACTCATCAAAAATACACTGAGGGATTTCTGAAAAGTTGCGCATATGCGTGTTGTGTCGTCATTTCCTCAATTTGTTTGTGTGTTGTCGTGTCTTCGTGTATCAAGGATTCCGAATAGGCCGGCTTTCTTTTCCTCCATTTCGTAAACAGAGTGAGAAGGTGAGTCGACAATCATCTCTCTCCTTTGTGTAACTTCACATCCTCCGGGCCCACGGGCTTAAATTGATTTCCTTTCTCTTTTCGGCCATCTTCTTCCTCTTTCTTTCATCTGCCTCTTCTTCCTTTCTACACTTTTCCAAATATTCTTTGAAGTCTCGTCCTTCTAGATTCTCATCCGCCCCTGCGTTTAATTTGTACGTCTCTTTGGCTTCCGCACATATGCTTGTTTTCCGCGGAGTACTATGAGAGCCATTCGTAGAATTGGTTGTGGACGGTGACAGAGGGTTTTTATGTTCAAAGTTAGGAGTTCTGAGTGATTTGCGACGTTGATGATGCTTTTTATCGTCCTCTGGAGGAGTCTTGGTATTTAGTGGAAAGTAAAAGGATCGAAGCTTCTGCAGAAACATCTTTTGCGGGAGTAAAACCAGATCAGACGGGCATATAAAGTTATAATTATAGATGAGTCGTTCGAACAGACTCTTGCAGGTTTGGGAGGATGATTCAGTATTGGCGGCTTTGACGCAGATTGCAAGGTTTCGAATATGGACCTGTAAATATTCAAAGTCAGAGGCCCGAGGTCCGAGGACGACTTTGGTTCAATTGTCGAACAGACTGAGTGGATGCTTGGGGTGTTGTTGCTTTTGGATTTTGATTTGAATGTGAGGATATCAAGGATACTAGCAGGTTGAAGCTTTGTTTATCGAGATTCGTTGGAATAATCGAAGGTGCGTTGAAAGGTACAGTGAGAAGTTTCTTTGTTCGCGAATTGATTCTCAGCAACGATTGTAGTTTCTGAATGGTCTCGTGCCTCATCGAGTGGTGGCGCTTTTGGAATCGCTGTCTTGATATCAAATTAGTCACAATATTGAATTGTGAGGAGGCGTAAGTGTCGGTGTCGTATGAACCATAAACACTGCTTATCGTTTGCAAATCTAGGAACATATGATGACGAGGTTCGGTGTTGGTTTTCGTCCAATACTCTTCACACCAATATATCAAATCTGTTTGTCTCTGTGCAAGGTCTCGCTGAAAAGATATCGTTGATATGCTGAATTGCAGCAAAGGTTGGAAATTTTGTTCCAATATTCTTTGTTCTCCTTTGCTAATTGTCTATGTGGTAGACGAACAATCAATGCAATGCTCACGATCTCAGTTCCGATTTCCACTTTGGCTTTGACTTGTTTCCCCTTTCTCGTATCTGTGTGATGTTACAATTCGATCGTTTCTGTTGTTCGTGTTGTACAAATCACTTCGATCAAATGTAACCTCGATGAATGCCCCTTCTTGGCGAAAGTCCCCCAGTCCACATAATTAATTTTGAATTGAACCATAAAAGGAAGCTAGAAGGAAACTTGCATTAAGTGGTCTGATTCTTACCCGTTCGGACCCGTCTAGTTGGTTTTGAGTTCCCTTTGAGTTCGGTTGGACTTTTTCAACGCACTAGAAAATGACTAGAAAAACATAAGACTATCACAAGCCTAATACTCCGCAAATCAGTGGATTCGGGTGGGAATAGTGCATATGTCAACTGTTTAGCTCCTGCAAACCTTTCAATTGATACGATTCAAAGTTTTCACCAGGACAAAGTGGAAGAAGAAGGGGCGGTCTAGAATCTGACAAAATGATCGAAAATCGATGGTTACACATGTGACGATATGGGTGCAAGAAATGTGAGATATACTCCGTGAGGTTAATGTACGATTGAAGAGATAAGAACTTGAGGACTGGCTAAAAGCGGGGTAGGCCTTACTATCATCACGTGTGGGGTAGGAAGAGGCTAGGTCATTATGGGAACGCAGGATCAGTGAGGTGGATGGAGAAGGTTATGATGTCTCCATGACACCGGCTCGAGAACAAGTTGAATGTTATATCATTCTAAGATCTCACAATCAGTGGCATACTATACCTCTCAGCCACCTATATGCTCATCTCTTTACCCGAAACAAGTGAGCTTAAAATTGTACGTGAAGTTATTACCCTTTGAGTTTATAAACCCTAATTATTCCTCGTTTTGTGTGATCTAATTAATTAGGAAATCTGAAATCTATATCATAGGATTACCCAACGAGGCAACTCTAAGGAGAAGACTCTGAGTAACCCTGAATAAATTCCGATAATTACCTACGAATCTATTATCCCCTATCTTCGAAACCATGTCAAAACGAGATTGTATGTCCATTTCCCTCCCGTCATGAAATTAGCGGCCCTAGAAAACTCCAAATATGATTCTTCGAAACGCTCGACCCATTGACAAGCTCCAACTTCCGAATAACTCCATATGTGCAGTGCACCCTTCAACCCCTCCATTGCAATGATCCCCAACTCCGTAGACGATGCATAGTCAAAAATCGCTTGACCTTCATGCTGGTAACTCTCTAGGTCCGATGGGATCGGCAGGCATCTCATGAACAATTTGATCCGCATGCATTTCATACAAAGGCCGGTCAGCATAGGCGCTATGCATGCTTTGTGCGTCACCCGGTGCCATGAAACTCGGACTCATGCTTGGACTGATAGCGCTTGGAGTCAGTATTCCACCGGTATGTATACTACCATTATCAACATTCGGACTACCAAGTGGACTATCCGTATATCCCGTCGGGACATATCCTTGGTTAGGGCTTCCGGGGGGCTTCGACGACCTTACGGAGTGATGAGCAGACTCCGCTTGAGTCGCACTCATTGCATTGGGCAAGTCATGATCTTCAGAGGAAGAATGTCCAGGATCGTATGCAAGTGCTCTGCTGGCTCTTTTCTTTGACTCTCTGCGATGATGAAAGAACCAGGCAAGAAACCCCAAAATTGAGACAGCACCAATTCCACCCAAAATTCCACCGATGATGGCACCTAGGGAGTGATTACTATCTGGAGAATCTGTATCGACGGTGCTGTTACCTTCGCCGCTTGGGCTTCCAATTGAGATAGTCAGTGTGCTTGAACTTTTTGATGACATTGTAGGTATTGGCGTTGCCGACGTTTTTGAAGTTTCCGACGTTGCTGTGGTGGTTTGAAAATTGGTGGCGAGATCTACAGAAATCGGTGTGACCAAAGTGGCATCCCAAGTTTTCCAGCTCTGTTTATCACTACATGTAATGGATGTATAGATATATGTATCCGAAACGAGATACCACATGGCACAATAGTCGTTCCCATCCTCATTATCACCGCTATTGGATTAGAATATCAGTATAGTCCGTTTTAGAGCCCATTGCAATCCTTGAATTATTTCTCTATCTATTTGCCCTTCGGTTTTTCCAACTTTTGTTGTAGATTTTGCGATTTGAAAGTAACAAAGCTATAGAAAGCTCACATACCAAGTTGTAACACCTATATTTGGAACTGATGTCCTTCCACAACTACTTGTACAAGCATGCTTGTCGACGCAGACCCCTGCCCAACCACAACTCCTCGGATCTGAAATACCAGTTTGGCAAGTTCCAAACATCAATCCATTCTCGTCGACCAGACAAACATCTCTGGGGTATAATTCGAGATCAAAATTGGGAATTTGATAGTTGCCGCATGATTCGACCACTGTCACTCGTTTGACCACATGAAATGTCGGAAAGTCCGGTTTTTGTGGAGAAGTAGTGGGCGCAGGTGCTCTCGTGGAGACTTTGATGCTTGACGAAATGGAAGTTTTGGTTGGAGAAGGATTCTTATGCTTGAAGCCAGTAAGCGCAATCTTTTTGGAGGTAACATTGTTTGCAAAACAAATGGCGATGATGAAAACAAGGATCAAAATACTTCGAGACATCTCTTCAATCTGGGGTTGTGGTGTGGAGATGTTATTCGGACATCTTTAAAGGTCGAGGATGTTGACAAGGTGAAAGAAGTAAAGACGCTACGGTGAAACAATATCTTGTAGTCGTATTAACAATTATTCACTTCGGAGAGCTTTCTCATATGTTATTGTTGTGGCTGACCAATAGGTAGTTGAGGTTTGAATACCAACAGTTGGTTCGAAGTGTTCCGAAATTACATTACCGATGAAGACGAAGTCTAGACAAGAACATTCAAAGAATATCTAGATGAGTAGCTACCTAGATAATCTTTTCAAATAATTTAAAGAGGTGTTCTTGGACGTTCAATAACTATCACATTTAGAGCAGAGTCTCTTGAACCAGATAACACAGCCTCCTACTGATGTCAAACAACAAAGCACAAGTTGGAGAAAGTTCCAGCATACGATACATCATACTCCCTTTTACCAGCTCACTTCGTATTTTTCTATCTCTACTCATTCCACGGTAATGAAACTTTGGCTCCATTGTTAAGAAGTCACATTAACTCGAAGAAGAAGTGGAGCCTTCATCTCCCCATAAACGTTGGATGTCTGTGGAGATTCACATTTTTGAATTCACTACTACCCGAAGCACAGAGAAACAAAATTTCAAACTCTCCCGCAAAGATTAACTAACAGTGAAATAAATTCAAAGCTCGTGATCCGAAAAATTTGAGCACATAAGCAAGAATAAGTAGTGAATCAATTTCTAGTAATCTCCTCCTCTATTTGAGCTTCTTAGAATATACACTCCTCCTCCGTCAGTCTTTCTTTCTTTCTTCCAGCTATAACACCCAAAACAAAGATTTTCTTCTCTATTCTTTAACACCTACTATACCTCATGAATGGATAGACCAGGCTCTATATGCTTCCAACCAGAGTGGTCCGGACTGCAATCCAACACTGAAGATTGTCAAATTCCTCAAAATCAATTAGAACATTCAAATTATTTGAGATATTGAATTTTATTGAAATATTGAATCATCTTTAAGCTTTAAATTCCTTTTAGATATTCAAAATCTTGTATATTGTTGAACTACAGTCCGGACTATTAGATACCCTACTCCCAACCAACAACGACTCTGGAGAATCAAACTGAGCGTCCTCCATATCTTGTTCCTACAAGTAATACCTTCTCAAACAATCTTCCAGACATAGTAGGCGCCTCCAACTTAGTCAAGCCATTTCTCAAACTCTTTTAGTACACTGCTAATACATGATCCCGAACGCGGTCTCTACGAGCAGACAAAGATGAGTATCTCATCCAAACGGATGCTACAATAGTAATCTTCAATTGAGACCTGAATCATAAACAGCTTGATAAGTGAGTCCCTAGGAAAGGTCCAACTTTACTGCGTTTACGAGTGAGCCAGATGCACAGTATCGGCGGTATTCTTACAGTAGCCACAATATATACGCGTGGACAGTGGTACATACCTTTCTACCAATTCACACCCCTCTACGAATATACCCTTTGGTCCGCGGTCACAGCGCCGCAGGTTCAAGCGATATCTTGTCACTCCGAGTGGCCTTTTAGTCTCAGGAAGTAGAATACTTGATACTGTGCTGACTTTTCGATAGTAGCTGGTGAAATGTCTCGAGAACCGTAGGGATACGATCTAAGTCTTGACTCGCACTCAATCGGACGAAATATCGATATGCAATCAGGGAATGTGTGAGGACGATGATTAAGAAAACAAATGCGACAATAAATCGCGCTGGCTTGAGAAGCATTTTGGTAGTATCAAACTGGAGATGATAGTGCAGGAACGTCAACAAATCCAGCCTGATATTTGTAGCTGTATTGAAGATGATTCATGATTGACGCTGAGCGTAGAGTGCGTGATGGGGTCTTGACGCATTGCATGAAATGGCGGCTACAGCTCCAAAACCATTTGGGCCGCTCTCAAGCGCATCAATACAGGGTAATGACTGTAATCTCATAGTGATCAATATCCTCCAGCGTCCACTAACCAATGAATCTCATCCCAAAGTGATTTTCTGTGACGAAATTGTCCCGGTAGATTGGAACCGAAAAAATAGATAAGTCGTAGGCGCCAGGAGATAATTACTCAATCAGGAACTTTCTCCGATCTAGATCGTGAAATAATATTTCTGTTTCATGTAGCCTCTGCAGAGAAAACAATACGATACTTTGACGATCTCATTATCGAAGATCGATGATTGTTACACTTAACTTGAAGATTTGCTTCCGGAAGGCTCAAGTATCTTACCCAGAGTCAGCAATCCGTTGTTTCTACGGAAGGAAGCATTACATTACACGAAACATAATCGAAGGACGTTTCAAATGTAACATCAACGGGCTCCCGCATGGATGAGAACATTCTCTCTCCATGTCTGCAAAATCAGGACTCGTCCCTATACTTCTTTTTTCTTCTGTTGGGCATCTTAAGTCCTGGGTTTTGATTGCACTCCCTGGCGGTCAATAGACAAAAATGATTTCACTGGTTTTTTGGGCTCTGATTTATGGTATCAATGCCTCTCTCATCGTAATACTATCACCCTTTCCAAGTACTACACCCAAAGTGCCAATTATAAGGGAGAAACGTCAAGCAACCACTTCTGGGGAGACATTTGGGTACGCAAATGGAAACGCAATGTTTCCTCGATCCGCAGCACCTGGATATTTTTGCGGAAAAGACGCTCAGAACAGCTTATGGGGCTTCTGCTCAGACGCTGTTACTGTTGCTCCTGGCTCAGCTGTTTGGCTTGCGGTTCCCACCAATATGTCTCCCATGCCAGCAACTATATCTTCTTCGTCACGAGCGGCGGTAAGCATATCAACTCTAGAAAGAACAGTAACTGTATCTTCTTCGTCATTCGCCACGAATCCTAAACTGTCAACTTCTAAACCTGCTATCAAATCATCAACCATGACCGACGATCCAGCAGCCATATCTAACACTGGTATAGCCCCACTTAGCACAGAATACCCAACAAGCAGTTTGTCAGTTGGTGCTATTATTGGCGGGGCTCTTGGGGGTCTTAGTCTCATCCTTCTTACAATCATCGTGGTCGTCTTTTTGAAGAGACGACACACATCTACCCCGAAAGTCGTAAAACGTGAGCCAGCCAGCGAATTACCAGGCACGACAGCTAGGAGTGAGATCTTTGCGATACATGGTGGTCAAGTTGATAGACGTGTTGATGGGCTTCGGGGCCCAAAAATAGTACGGAAACCGAGCTCTGCTGCTTTTTCAGGAATTTACTGAAGGAATAGTTGTTTTGCTTCTCTGTGGTTGAATCAGGATACTGATCTCACATGATGAGCGATCATCAAGAAAGTGATGTTTATAAGACGTAGCATATTGTGATAAACTGCAGGTCTCGGAGTTCTTATTCAGTAGCTTAGAGAGTAGATCGACGATTTTTCAAATAATTTCGATAATTAGAGGCTCTTCAGCTCCAATTCCAAAGTGTTGTTTGAAGGGAGTGACTTGTAGTTTTGGACCTGCATAATTAGTACCAGCTGTTGGGCGGTTGTTAACTAGTTTGGCCAAGTACCCAGCTAGCCGGTACCACAATAATACCTCTAGCCCTATAGAAAACGCCACCTGTGTTACAGAACTGCGGGCTCCTTTTTTGATCTTTAATGTGGTAGTAATAGCCGCCGTTATCGTAAATGATAATTATCATATCATGAGGATCCCCTCGCTGCAATAAGTTCGATTTCGGCTTGGAGTTTCCGTAATTTTCGCTGGCCGAAATGGACGACATAGCATGGTAGTGTTTGCAGTTGGTTATCTGAAAATGAACTTGTATTTCCTACTTTTCTTCATTTGCATGGGTTTAGGTGCTGCACATATTATTACTCCTCGAACAATCATCTCGACTGGTTCAACCACAACCCTCGGTTTACAACCTCGACAGACGACAGCATTCGCCACTTCCACTTGTGGTTTCCTGAATGGGAACGCAAATCAGCCACTGATTGCGAACAGTGGCTCGGAGTGTACTTTTGATCCAACTGCTACATTATGGGGCCTATGCAGAACCGGATTGACCCTCACAGATTGTGGGTTTGGTGGTTATTGCATCGACGGTGGACCTTGTTCGACAGGGTGCGGGCTAACAGGGACCGATATAAACACGTTGAGTTGGTACGTTTAGGATCGCTAGAAATATTTGCAGTGCAGTCTCTGACGACATGTTTAGTGCGAAACAGAAAAGCGCTAGCTTTTGTGTCTCAAGTCTCCTCCTCGTCGGCGCAGATCAAACTTATACAAATATGACTTGTGCATCCCAAGCGAATGCAAGCCCGCCTGTCTTTCTATTTGAAGCAACCACAACTGCTCCAATACCAGCATCGACTTCTGAACAAAGCTCGTCGGCTGCAACAACAGCAAGCCAATCGAACGTGCAATTAAATGGGGAGTCTGCCACCCCATCCGCATCAGGTTTGGCTATAAACACTGCTAGTAGAGCATCAGCGTCTGATTCGGGTCCCAACTCGGGGTTGAACTCGATTTCAAAGTCTGTTTCGAACTCGGTCTCTTCTGGTGCTATCGAATCTCAATCATCAGGTGCCACATCCTCAAGCGAACCGTCCCCAAGCGAACCGTCCCCAAGAGAATCCGTATTCACAGTTTCTGGCTCCCTCGTCACCTCATTTTTCGGCCAAACAAATACCATAGGAGTTACAGTATCAATTACCACCACCGCCAGCGGAATCTCATCTCCCAGCCCCCAAGAATCCTCCCAAATATAATCCCAAAGCACTAATCGGAATCGTACTTGGAGTTCTCGTCTTCCTCCTCCTCCTAATCTTCACTCTCATCTGGATAGGAAAATACCGACGAGCGCAAAAGAGCAAGTCTACTACCCCCACAGCCGAAAGTCCTACGAATTTCTTCTTCAGAAATCTTCCAGAAGTGATGGAGCCATTTGCAAAAACTGATGGGATCCATGAGATGTATGATGATCACGGGGAATTGCGGGAATTGGATGTGGCAGGCGCAGTTGCTGGGAGGACTGGAAGAGTGAGTGTTAGGGAATTAGCTGCTATGCCTGTGGTGGGTGGAAGACGAAGTGGTAGAAGAAGCGCGAGGGAGATGGAAGGAGATATGGTGTGGAGGAGAGAGAGAATAAGTATTAAGGAATTGGATGGTGGTGTATTTGTGAGAAATGGTCGGAGAGGTGACAGCATGACGCAGGTGTTTGAACTTGATGGACAATCGTACTTATGATGAGATATGAGTAATGCCATAGTACTTAATTAATGAGAACGCGGCCAATGAAGCAACCCAAAAAATGATAGGGTTCCATAATCTTCGGCACTAGCCAGAAAATCGTAGATCAAGGACAAGTAGTATCAGATGAGATCGTCAAGTAGTGCATCATAATTCATGACATTGCTAATTGTATTTACAAACAGCAGATAGACTCCATAATTCATTATCCCATTATCCGATTCCAATTAACTGATATTCCACTCTTATGCGGTTCCAGTCTGTCAAATAGTTAGGTCATATTCAAGTACGTGAAGCTTTTTTGAAACACACCTTTCTCTGTCCAACGAAGAATCCCAACCCGAAAGTTTCTGTAGTGAAAGTAATCTTGCTTCCCTTTGGAACTAATCCAAGTTAGAATATAGGCTTCCAAAGTATTTCGGAGCAATTTACAGTAGAAAACATCACCCTTGGTGGCATGGACCTTCTGTCCAGTTTCATCGCTAATATCAAACTCTCCATCAACGATAATCTTCATCTCATGGTATGTGTATTCGTAGATCAATGGTGTGCCCTTTTCTAATCTGTAGAAGCCAGCTGATAGTGGTGCAGCTTCATCGGTAGATACTGCCACATCACCGAGGAATGCGTTCTCGTTGGCAATGAGAGGAGGCTTGAACTCGGTTTGAGCATTGGCGTGGTATGTGAATGGGAGAGAAGACATCTTTTCAGTTTTTGATAAGGGTTTGGATGATTTAGCTTTACTGATCATAGAACCCATTGTTAGTCTTGATGAATGGATAAAGAGGGAGATGAGAGCGAAGTATGGATGAGATAGTAAGATGTTATAGAGGTGATGTGGTGATTGAGGAATGGGAATATTGAAAAGGATCATGACCGTATTCATACCTTGAGTTCTTATCTTCTCACAGTAACGTAACTTGCACAGTTCTTGAAAAGAGTTGGTTCGTGAATATGAAGTTATTGTAAGGTATATCTTGTGTTCCTACAGGTGATAAGAAGAGTGTATGTCGAACTGGAAAGATTCGCTTTCTTCGTCCATGGTGCCTTCATCTTATATATCCATCACTGCTATTAGCTCCCGATGATGCGAAACCACCAAGTTGTTGAGCCATCCCACTGTAGCAAGAACATTTGCCATATAAGGTATTCTCAATGTATTCCATGGACTGTATTGCTGAAATAGGAAATGCGCGGGGTACGATATGCCTTTCTGAAATCTAAGGAGGGGTACATTTGGAGCTCGGGCACAACAAGAAAGGCATACGGGCGGATTTCGGATTCGAATCTAGGTTGTATTTTTGATAGGTATCGACATGTCTTAGCTATCGCTCTAGATGTTATTTGGGGATATGACTATCTGTAGATGGAACGTGCATCGGCGGTATCTTTGCGTCAGATACCCTCGATACCTTAAGAGCTTAACCGGCTGATTCTTGTTAGCTCCCGTAGCTGATGCATTCTTATGCAGCGAATGTTGAATGTTGAATGAAGGGGTCGTCGTTGATCTGAGATAAGGAAGCGATGGAAATTTTGCCCGAATGTAGTTAAAATGAAGCTTATTAGTTGTGCCCCATAATTTTTGGTTTGGTGCTTTTCTGTCAACCCGAATTCTAATTCCAAACGCAGGAAACCTTTTACACCAGAATGAAATTCAAGCTCTTCAATATCAATTCAAGTAAAGTAAATGAGATAATTATGAAAATAACACAGGTTTCTCTTTTTCCTCCAGCAATCTAGCTAGCCAATGAAATTGCTAAAATGTCGTCGGCCCTCGCCCTTTTAGCCCCTGACACCTCGGGCTTTCGCGCCCTTCGTCCTTTTTTTCGCCCTCTCGCCCTCTCGCCCTACGACGTGCAACAAAACATGAATTGTCACATGGAATAGTTTCCATTGGTTGACCATTATTAACGTTAATCTACTGATTGGTTTGGTCGGTATTGACCCTGTAGTGTATTGCTGCAACGTCCTTCGGGCTTCGGATAAATGCTCATGTTTCAATTACAATATCATCCGCACTGCATCATGGATCCCATGGGCCTTTCGCCCTGGAACCTGTAAGAATCTCTGCTTCGCTATTGTCTCTCACGACAAAAACGTCTTCATGCCTTACGCCAAACCTGTCTTCAAGGTATATTCCAGGCTCTAATGTGAACGCCATCCCTAGATCTAGGAGTTCTCCTACATTCCCCTTGTTCAAATAAGGACTCTCATGCGCCTTAATACCAATTCCATGCCCAACGCGATGTGTAAATGCTTTCTCGTAGCCGGCATCAGCGATGACATTTCGAGCTGCTATATCTACAGAAGCGCATGATGAATTCGGTTTCAATGCATCTAGTGCTTTAGTTTGTGCCTCGAATACTACGTCCCAAATTGCGATTTTGTGTTGGACGATTGGTGAAAGAAGCGAAAGATCTTTCGGTTCCGAGAAGAAGGGTGGAAAGAATGTTCGGCAAATGTCTGAAGAATATCCATATAGATGAGAACTTTTGAGTTAATCACGTCAGCTTAGATACATTCAAGGAGTGAAGTGCTTCAAGCTCACCCGACATCAATTAACACGAGGGTCTCTTCTTCCAGAACTTTGCTTCCATTTGGTCCACCATGTGGCATTGCAGCATTCTCATCTATTAGAAGATCAATACTATTCTTTGTTATGTTTTATACTCCTTTCCGCCCAAATGAGAAGTGTGAGATGATTAGTAGGCACAAAAAATTGACTTGCGTCACAAGCCAGTTTTATATAGTGGGAAGGTAGGTGTAAAATAGGAACAGGAAATAATGGAGAACAATTTTGCGAGAGAACTTCAGAGAATCAATTATTGGCTTACCAAAAAGCACGATATCAAAGAATGGATCCATTCCACCAGCTCGCATTGTGCTGTCAAGTCCAGCCATGACCTCGTTTTCGGTTAAGCCCGGCACCATACACTTCCTCATAGCTCGTAATGCTTCGACAGTTCCTGTATTGACCGCCCTGAGGATATTTACTTCGCCAGCTGTTTTCGTTTGCTTCACTCGTTTCACACTGCCAGCAAGTCCCACCACTTCGAAGCCATTTTTGCCGAGGCCTCTCTGGATGAAGTCTCTCATTTCTTCGTCGACCATCACTTTTGGAACTTGAGTAGATCCTGCATCTTTCTTACCGACGACACCATGCCAATTTTTCAAAAGCGTCAAATAAGGATCCCAGTGTTCCTCCCAAGTAACGATGTACAGGTCCTCTTCGAAAGGCATACCGAGCATTCTTACCCTCCCTTCCTCGAAATGCGGTGCCAGAAATGATGTCTTTGCAACAACCCTCCCCAAACTTGTGTCAAAATAAGGTGTAATGATCATGAGAAATGGTCGCTCTTCAGGCTCCCAAACTTCCCAGGCCTTTTGACTAACGTTAGCATAATATTGAAATGTATATCCTGGCTCAACGATAAATGCATCTATTCCATCACTATCAAGAGCGACAGCTAGATTATCTCTCCGCTGGACGAACTCTGAGAGTACGATAGGTGAAGCAGTTTCTAGCCATGGCAAACCGGTCTCAAGAAATGTGTTTACAGAGCATCTCTGAAACTTCTCGTATCTGGACAACCCAATATCTCCAACCATC
This sequence comes from Botryotinia narcissicola, assembly GCA_004786225.1. Classification (NCBI taxonomy): domain Eukaryota; kingdom Fungi; phylum Ascomycota; class Leotiomycetes; order Helotiales; family Sclerotiniaceae; genus Botryotinia; species Botryotinia narcissicola. The sequence goes on from PQXJ01000038.1 coordinate 99,699, forward strand.
AATGATCTCAATTGCCAAGACTATTTGCTTTTAGTTAATATTGAATCTATCTTCTAGGCTGGTGGCGGACGCTTACCGCGAAATTTGGTACAAGTTGTACGACGAAGATAAGAATCACAAATGCAGTGAAGGCGATGACGTGTCTCTTGGATGACTGAAGCCAACTCTCCGGGGATCTAGAAGACCGACGCTTTTCCATTTTATTATGAGATATTTCAATGTTGTTTATTTAATTCATGAAATGAACATCATCGCACGGTGCTGATGAGGAATCATGGATGTTCTTGATATAGCGGGGGCGGGGGTATCAGCTAGGTGTGTATGGAGTTAAATGCTAATTCCACCCTGATAGCCAAATCACTTCTCCCCACGCCATCCTCTTTTAATTCTCCTACCTATGGTTCACTTGCATAAGTGATAAGCCTGAAGTTACAATAGCTTTTTCCAAGAGTGCGGACAAATTCTGAAGATTCTATTATCAATCTCATGAAAATAGTTCAACAACCAAATCGATTTCAATGTTAGGAAGGGATTGAACGTTTTAAAGCTTTTGATTGTTGGACTGCAGTTCGGACTATCAGACACCCTTAGTTTGAAATCTGTCTGTATGTTATTGGAGAAGTGTAGCCACTAATATCCTGAAAACTAAATTTTCGATGTTTATGACTGTTACCTGGTGTGATCATCTTGGATTCAGGTCCTCCCTCCAAGCTATTGTTGACACATATCAACTTAATCTCCTGAATCATTGGACACCTGGAGTGAACTAATGATGCATGTTCTGATGAAAGTAGTTATCTATCTGCCTTTCGGTATCAAAACTATGTTCAGATCATTCACAGTATGGTGGTAGGAGCGAAATGACCACAAATTGCTTTTAGTAAGGATCTCTTGTCGTCGTCGAGCTTCATATCATAATTGGAATGACAACTAGCGAGTCAATGATTTACAGAGAATACTTTGAGGATAACCATTCACTGAAACATCAAAATGGATGCTGTCAACATGCGCTTCATTGGATATATAAACAATGCAATACAGATAAAGAGTTTAAACCCTGATTAGAACCCTCGAATTAATTAAGTTCTGCTGAATCCTCCAGCAGGAGTGACAACTCTAATATCGGGTGGTGCCATCAAAAACTCGGCTGCCTTGCTATCAGCCTTGTATGATTGAACATGAGCACTCTCCTCATGAGCTTTGAAAGCCGCCTCGTCTTTGAAGCTGTAAGATCTTGTCAGCCATAAATCCGGGATATATGATATAGAAGAGGGAGAAGGGGGAACATGTGACAGGCAAGTTACTTACATCATAGCCATAACAATTTGCTCTGGGCCATCACCTGACAAAGGCTTGGTCTTCGATACTTTGTACATAAGGCAGCCTGGCTCGTTATCTTCAACAACTTTGGCGAACTTAGCACCTTCGGAGAGAGACTGTTAAAGTGTTGCATTAGTGAATGTGAATAGATAATCGAAGACAATAAGAAGATGACTTGGGGGTTTGGTGGAAAGAATAAACTTACTTCCTCGAGCTTCTCTGGCTTAGGAGTGAAGGTGACGACTCGGGAAATAGGGCTCATGATTGCGGTTATGAGAGATTTGGATTGTGAATTGTTAATGCTGAGGTGGTTGAATGGCTTGATGAGATTCGTCTTGTAGTGATTTGGTTGTATGTTGGAAAGCAATAAGGTTGGCTTTCTTGTCCTTTATATAATTCGAGGCGGCGAAGATCTCCACATTAGACATCTCTCAATGTCGTACCTGTGATACTAATGCATTGACAACTTGTAAGTAAAAATAGCTTCGGATTACGCATTCTCGAAAGCTGTCCGAATCCAACAATTGCTTGAGAGTCCGAGGAGGTGGTGGAACAGACGTGGCACGGGTCATTGCATGAGCATATTCCCCACAACTCAAGATATCATAGCGGACACTTCATGGGTTGCCTTTGTTTCGATTCCACCCTTATACAATCACAGCTTCCCATTTGTTGGCAGCACAGCCATAGCATGATTTTCGTGCTGAAGTACTCGAATAGTTTTGGTGACTGACTTGTTCTCAAGCACTTATGCTCGGAGGGAAATTGTGGAGTTCAACACGCCAGGAGATTGGATGGCGGATTTCAGCTTCTTGTTTGAGCGAAAAAAGCAGTAATGGTCGGCTTTTTAAATGGCCGACTTGTTACCACACTCAACCTCTCATGTAAGGCCATTGAAGACACTTTTGTCTCGGGGATTTATAATGATATCAACTTACATAGAAATACATATGTTATAGAATGCAGCGTAAATAATGGCATGGGAGACCTTTATTCATCTTTTGACTAATAGGTACGATGATTGTCTGAAAAGAGTGTTTGCCTTCGGTTTCACCGTTTTTCCGTCCCGCTGGAGCTCAAAAAATCAACTACACAAGGGATCCAGCAGTCCGAACTGTACTACAACAATAATTAAGATTATCAAATCTTCAAATCAGTTAGAACATTCAAATGAGTTGAGATCTTGACTGTGATTAGAATATTGAACTTTTTTCAGGTTTCTAATCTCTTCTAAACATTCCAACCATCATATTATTGAACTACCTAGTACATTTCAAACTATTGGATCCCCCTATATAATAGCCATTTCAATCCCAAGAAAGCAATTGGTCATTCTCAATGGGTTTCTTGCCTAGAGAATGTTGCTTCACATCGATCCGCTCATTGGTATTCTCTCTCACGTTGTTCTATGCGTCTATGTTTGCCTCTCCTGTTGTTCGATCCATCTTGTGCGGCCGCTACTGTTGTTTCTCTCGTACTTCCGATGACACATCACGAACTTCAATACCTTCCAGTTTCTCCACAGAATACACAAAAGAATGGCTGCATATTCTACTCTAAAACGTGGGACTTCTGGTGATTTTCCACCTGCCATTTTCCATCTTGTGAATATGTCCGTATTGACTTCGAAGATGGAGGATACGTTCATTTAGAAATCCAATTCCGAAGATAGTTTCTAAGCGCCGTGCAGGTTTGGAAGTATCCAACGAATGTATTTGGTTCGTGACAGTCTCTCATGGTGTCACTACGCTGTTTTGGCAATGAAGATGACTGTCCTGCTTCGAAGATTTGAGTGATGTCTTCTTTGAGTCGGACTCGTCGAGTTAATCATATCTCCTCCACTGATTCTCAAAAGCACAAACGTTCTTCGAATGAATTTGCGAATGTCCACGGTTGATCGATCTGAATTCTAAAACGCCTGTTATTATAGGTATTCCGAAGTATGATGGGTTGGAGGCAAGGATCACGCATACCTATGGTGCTATATATCGAATCAGCAGCAGTAGATCTCATGAAGATAATGTCGTGATGTGAGAATAGTCGGTGGAGTATTTGTTTAGAAATTGCAATAATATTGAAGAAACAAGGCGTTGACATTAAGATGGAGCTAGAGACTGATAGCGAGAGAGGTGGAGGAGGAAGTGATCTTGAGATAGATTTCAAGAGCCCACTGGGAACATTGGATATCCGAGAGAGATATTGAGAAAGACAAATTCGCCGGTAATCGGAAAATTTCCATATAGCATGTTGCACCTCAATGTTAGTGTCACTTATCTTGTTCTCTTGTGAGTTCAAAGTAATCACTCGTATCTTTGGCTCTGGATTCTCTTCTTGGGTAACCAGTTCTGACTTGGTTTCGTCGTGCAAGTAGAACCAAGAATTGCCGAAAATATGAAGGTGAAGTGATGGCGATGCCTCGCTTCTCTGTGTGGCTGCCGAATCGGGTAACCACCACTACCATCACCACCAATATTTTCATACGTAGTGAGATTCACCTGATGTCCTGGTTCCTTCCTCTTTCAAAATGCTCATTCTTAGCGAAGTCCCATAATGCCTAGATAATTCCCGATTCTTCTTCTTCTTCTTCTTCTTCTTCTTCTTCTTCTTCTTCTTCTTCTTCCTCGTCTTCTTCTTTTTTTCTTCAATGCCATACCAGAAAAAGAAGAGCTTTTGGAAGTATCATCATCCTTCCTTCGAATGCTTCATCAATTCAATTGGCTTTATCAAGACCATCTATCGATTGATACAACCATCAATTGACATATTCAACTCGAGGTTCATATGCTGACATTCTTTAATTACATCCCATATCTTACACAGCAATATGCAACAACTGCTAACAATTCCTCCAGAGATCCAAAATCGATATCCAAATGTCCCGCACCAAAAAACTACCATGGTCGCGATCGACCAGACCGTGAGAGACCTTTGCCAAGAGTAAGTTGACATCCTTCACTTCAATGTATGTGTTTTACTGACTATATATAGCGCGTCATCATTCCACAAGATGTTTCAGACAGGCTAGCTTCGCCGACAATCATTCCCTCGGTCAAGATCAAGTAAGTTGTCCTTCTCTTGTCTTGGATTTTGATACGTGGATCGGGATGCTAATGATTTATATAGTTCTGCGGCAAGCAGAAATACAGAAGTACTGGCGTGAGAAGCTTTCCAAGAAGCGGTTCGGGTTCAAACAAGGGCGGTGGCTGCTTACCAAAACGCCGTTAGCAACTTCAAGTTGGTCTTGGGAGGATGTTCGGAGCGAGAGTGCGATCGTGAAGCCTGCGACAGTTTGAGGATGGTTTCCTATGTGTGTAATCCCTGTGGTGGCAGAATCCGTGGTTAACGAAGTGATCCTTTTGTAATTGCTATAAATTCTATAATACCTTTATCATATATTGAATAAATCGTTTTTAAAGTATTAATGTAATTAGTTTAAAAATGTATATTTTACGAAGTTTATTCTAATCAATAGGATCTTAGTGAAATTCTTTAATTTGAAAAGCTATTAAGTTTTAGTTTAAGGTAATCATTTTCAGATCAAAATATCTATATATATTCAAATTAGATTGTTCTTTTGTTTATTCAATACATTCTATATTATATAGTATAATGGTAAAGCTTTTGATTAAAGAATAAATTGAAAATGAATAACAAGAAATGGGATTCCTTCCCTTTAAACTTTCGACTAATGCTTTTCACCTACCCATTAGCTTTTGTACTGATTTCCCCTTTCTCTTTTTTAGCTTTAGTTTATCTTTTTGATCTCCTTCTAGTTCATACGTTTACTCCCTTCCGTCCACCTTTCCTACAACTCTAATATTCGAAGATCTTGAAATCCTTAAGGCCCCTTAGAGCCCTTAAAGCTCTTTTTTTCTTTTTTTCTATTGAAATTCAATAATAAACGGGTCGCAAAAAGAACTGATTTGATTTGTCAATGATAAAGAGCTTTATTCATCATTAACAAATATATATATCAATATCATAATATACGAAATAGAAATTTGTATAATAATTTATATTGAATTTCTCTTTGTCCGGAATATTAACTTTGCTATCACAGGGAATTGTTATGCGCCTCGCTTTTACGCTTGATACGTTACTCAAGTAGTTGCAATTGCTCAATATGAAATATAAATAATTTTGCTCTTTGTAACGAGAATTTGTGAGATCGGCTTTCACGATACTATGGCGACGAAGATTTTCAACTACAGGGTTTGTGTATATCGCACGGAATAGTGATGCCATACACCTGAGCTTGCGATGAAACGTATGGCTTGTTTCAGGGAAGTTGCTTGATCATGAGTCAAGAGTCTAACGACTGAATGAAGGGTTCGCCATCGTTTAGGTGTGTGAAATGACTGTAATTTGAGAGGACAATAAAATATGCATGCCCTTCTGCGCAGCGATGCTGAATCCAAAAGCTGGACATTATTCTTAACAATTGGCTTGCGGCCTTGCTGATATGTAAGAATGGGATGGGAAGAGGGGGGCTTTACTCAATGCTTGGTGGCCACTAACGACGGCCTTACAATTCCTTGGCCACGAGGGGAAGAAGAAGGAGAGAAAAGAAGGAGAGAAAAGAAGGAGAGAAAAGAAGGAGAGAAGTCTGAAAGGGGAAAAAGGAGAAAGTGAGAAATTGAAATTGAAAAGTGAGAAGTGAAAAGGCGAGAAGAGTGATAGGAGGTGGTTAGAAGGAGGGTGGGAGGTGTCCAGAAGGCAGGCGATAATAGGGAGAGCGAGGGAAAAGGGGGGTGAGGAGACAAGGAGATATATCTCCAGTATAAAATTTGATACATTCAGTACTCTCAAGATTGATTCAAGCTTTTGAGAAAGCTTCTGACGGAAAGTTCTTCGCAGGATCGAACAACTAAGGTGGCACTTGACAACCAGGGAAAAGTTTGCATGTGTTTTAATCATGTGGTTTGATGTTCGAAGGAAGGTAAGCCCAAGGTTCTCATTCCCATTACGTTCTAAGCCCTGACCGGGAACGAGGTTGATGAGGGAGCTGATGGAAAGTGCAAGGACGTTTGCTGCAGCCCCCGAGACAAAATTTCTCTCGCTAAACTCGACCATCAACAGCTGTAGGGTTAACGACCTTGTCCAAGATACCTTTTAGCATCTACTCTGCCACTGCCAGTAGCAACTTGTGGAGATGAAATCTTTCCACTGGTTACTTCCTCCTGAATACGGGGTTTCGACTCATGAGTAGATTCAAAGCAAGCGATCTGATAAGCCTGCTTGGCTTTTCCTTTCTATTTGGCGGATTAGGAGTGGTCCAAATTGCAAGAGATTTACATTTCGTTTACTCCGGGCGCTATAACTTCTGCGGTATCTTTTGACTCTTCGATCTCTACTATCGCGAATCTGTTTTCCTCTTGAAACTCCATTTTTGGCCGTTTGTCTGGGTATCGAAGACTCTTCGTTGTCGGTAACCTTCTTTTATAGAAACGAAATGACTTGTTCTTGAACACCCAAAAAAAAATTGAAAAATTTCTCCATGTTTTCCCTACACTCTTGGGAGAAGATAATTCCCTCAAAATTTTCGATGCCTTTTCTTCGCTGCTATGATATCTTACGTTGAATTCTATAGGGTTATTTGATACTCTTGAGTTCCTTGTTTTGACAGCAGCCGACTCGAGTTAATTGAGATGCCATTACAAAATTCCGGACCGAGAAGCGAATCCGGAGACAGGAGAGGGCAAAGGGCACCTGCAATGCTGATGATGAAAGTCTCGATGCAAATGGACAACCGACAGGCTCGGAGAGCTATTTGTCTGGAATCCTCAGATCCACTTGTCTCCAAAGTAAACTCACAAATCATCCACCCCCCCGACTTCAAATGGAAGTTTTTCTATCCTCCAGGTCAAGCTTTTGTCCTTCTGCCTCGTGTTTCTCAAATCTTGAGTCTCTTGCATTACTAACGGTAGCGCACGCTTCCGAAACATAATCAAAGTAAGGTGGGCGCGTTGCCTTCGTGTTAGAAGTTATCACGTTTTTAATTGGGGAATGCCGTTGGTCATAGAAGTATGTACTTTGATTCTGGATGTGGATACAAGGAAGTGATGATGTACCCATTTGAAGTGGTGTTGGTAGCATGTCATGAATGAGAATTCGAAAAGTTGATGGTGAGGGATAAGCCCAAGGGAGAGATGATGATTGGAAGGAGGTATCTTGGTGCACCATTTATAGATCTTGTTCTGGATTGGCTCATATGCTTTAGGGCCCATAGAAATATCGCGGTGCCAAGGTTTCAATTTTCGTGGAATGCTTTAGGGCTAGGCAGTTTGGTTCCGTGCCGAATAATCCCACATCTTGCAGATCGGATTCTGTATAAAAGTACAGATATAGCATAATACATCACAATCAAGAAATTGTTTTATTGGCCTTGCAAAACCTTGAATTCGATCAGTGTTCCAATCCATGTCCTGAACAAATTTGTATGAGGGGACTGGAAAATACAATACTGTCCTCGCTTTTAATCGGTTGAGTGCTCTTTGAGCTATTATGAAATTTTTAAGATATTATTAGGCTCGGAATCTTAAAAGTTTAGAAGAACAGCTCTGAAATTATATGCTGTGCTCAAATCAAGGTTTCGAAAAGATAGGTAGCTTTAATTATCAATTTATAAACGTTTGATCTGAAGCTATTCTTACTTCCTCAGATCTACCTAGTTAGGTAGTCACTCAGATTCCCTTATAGCCTACGTATTCCGCTCCCTATCACTTTGACGAATTCTATGGATGGTTTCACATTCTAACAATATAGTCAAACGCTTTTTGGAAGCACTTGCATAGGTCACAAGCAGGAGTCCAAGCATAAATATTAGGAGACTTATTTTATCTATTAGCTTTATAGTACAGAAGTTGATAGCCACATACATATAGGGGGTAGCAGCTTTGTGATGAAAACAAATGGCAGAATAAAGATCGTCTGGGGAAATAATCACCAAAAAACTTCAAACTTCACAACTTCCTCAAATCTTAACTATTTCTTACAATTCCAACTGCAAAATGAAGCTGCAGGAGCGCAGAATTGCAAAAGGATCGTAATGAGCCCCGCAGGGATCGAACCTGCAATCTTTTGATGGAGAAGACTGTTATTTCTAACAGAAGTCGAAGTCAAACGCGTTGCCATTGCGCCAGAAGCCCCAATCTGGTATATATTTCCTGTTGTGTGTGCACCTGAAATTAGCCGAAGGACATAATCCCTTCCAACGAATCAAAATCTAAGTGTCTTTCGGGTCTTCTAACCTCCAGAATGCTTTACCTGAGTGATCATAGGCACGTGACCTGCTTAGAGTCGGGATTAGGGTTAGCGTGGTTATAAACGAGAACACCAAACCAGCCAAAAGATACCGCTTAGAAACCCTCAGAGAGTATGTAGAAGGGTCCGACAGATCAGGAAGACACTCGACCTTAAGATTGCTAAATTGAGTCCCTCAGAATTGGACATGATCATTGCCGCCAATTTCAACCCCACCAAATGCTAGTATTCTTATAAAATCAATCGCATTCTAGCTATGGTCATTCTACCTATGGTCAAAATCAAAGCATCATACTTATGTATTACGTTGAGAGACTCTTCTAATTGAGTGTCAATATTTTGATAACCCGTGGTAAAACATTTCTTTTGCTGGCGGAAAACAATGGTTCGTTGATTCACGTGATGGCTCTGCCCCCAACACCAATGTACGCTTTCGTCGGACAGAAAAAACTGAATTCTACACCTCAATCGAAATTCGATATCAAAACAATAAAGCAAATACTTGCTATTGGAATTCTCAAGAAAAGAGATCCACAAAGTTAAAAGTCTCATTCGTCAATTCAAAGGTATTCAAAGTACAGAAATGAATTCAAATTCGATTGTAGAAAAGAGTCATTTTCAGATTTGCTCTCATTCCTTTAAGCTTAGTGTTCGGTTTTTTCTACCCGTCGCGAGGCAGGATAATATGAAATTTTGGACTGCTTCACGATTGACCTATTTCAATCCACAATTCACAACATACCCTCCAATCTTTATTCCCATTTGTTGAACTACAGACTCAGTACAATGGGTAGGCGGGATCTGATGTGCCTGTCTCAAGTGGAACCGCTACAGTCGTATCTGGCTTGTCACAACCAAGCTGTGGCTATTCCCAAAATGTTTCCATCTTACTTCCTTAAATCTCACTCAAGTATCACGAGAACCATCTCTAGGGTCCAATTTCCCCACATTCCGGGCCGCTGCCACCGACATATATCGGCAGTATTCTTGGCGGCAAATATCCTATATTGAAGAATCATTTTATCCACCCTATCATAGCGATCCCCCTGACATTCGGCAATCTGTTTTGAACCTTTTTCAATTATATCTTCACTTCACTCCCGGGAGCCCCGTACATAATGACCCTTTAATTCGCCTCGTGATATCTCTTTCAAGCCATGAAGGGGCGGAAGATCTGTTGCCGAATATGCGGGGATTATATGCTGAAGTTTTTAGTAGATGGAATTTTAATTTACGGACGGATTCCCTACTCAGTATGGCGATCAAGCGAATGCCATGGCCCGACGGGATTGTTATGGGATCATTCTGTATAGTAATTGCAATGTGTACTAAAGTACTTAAGATGATATTGTCCCATTGATATTAATCTATTGGAAGTAGTTGTCTCTAATCTCCATATCTTGATAGAGATCTCGTTGACGCCATGAAAACTGCTGCAATCTTCAGCGTGCTGTCCCTGGCAGTGGAGTTGGTATACTCCCAGGCTGCAGGATATACTCAATGTAAATTTCCACAAACACATATTATCATTACCTACTTGATACCTAGTTACTGATTTGAAGATAGGTGGTGGGAGTGGTTGGACTGGAGCGGCTACCTGCGTTACTGGATATGTTTGTCAATCTCAAAATGCGTGTAAGAACCCAATCAAGTTGTGCCTTTTTATGAAGAAGAAATACTCATTTCTGTAGATTACTCTCAGTGTGTTCCGGGTACTACTACCACCACAGTACCGACAACTCTGACTACGACAACGAAGTCCAGTACTACACCCGCAACTTCTGTACCAACAACGTCTACAACCTCTAAGCCAATCACATCCACAACTTCATCCTCGAAAACTAGTTCGACGGGAACCTCAGCGGTCCAATCAGCATGTACTGCTGCATTCACCCCAATCACTGCTTCTGCCGCATTTGCTGCATTAAACCCAGGGTGGAATCTCGGGAATACATTGGATGCCGTACCAGATGAAGGATCCTGGAATAACCCTGCTGTCACTGCTGCTACCTTTTCAACAGTAAAAGCTGAGGGATTCAATAGTGTCAGAATACCAGGTAAAATCTCACTCCAATCCCATCTCATCCATAATTTCAATAGTACTGACAAGATGTGTAGTAACATGGGCGTACCATTTTGTAACTTCTTCCCCCAGTTGGACCGTCAATACCACTTGGATGGACCGAGTTGAAACAGTCGTAGACCAAGCCCTTGCCACTGGAATGTACGTCATTCTCAATGTCCATCATGATTCTTGGATTTGGGCAGATGTCTCTGCCGGTGGGGCCAATCTTACCATGATCGAAGAAAAATTCTCAGCCCTTTGGTCTCAGATCGGAACGAGGATGAAGTGCAAATCTAGTAAATTGCTCTTTGAAGCTATCAATGAGCCACCTGGAACAACACAAGAGAACGCGAACGAACTTAACAAACTCAACACTCTCTTCCTTACGGCCATCAACCAAGCTGGAGGTTACAACCCTCAAAGAGTCGTCACCCTCTCAGGTCTTCAGATGAACACTGTTTATACTCAGCAATGGTTCACCAAACCCACGACTTATACAAGTCAACCTTGGGGTCTTCAATTCCATTACTACTCACCCTACATGTTGATCTTTGACGCTTGGGGAGATACCATCTGGGGTTCTGATGCCGATAAAGCCACCTTGACATCAGATTTCCAACAATTCGCAGGTAACTTCACGGGCATCCCGACATTGATTGGAGAATGGCAAGCTACACCTCAATTTGTTGAGCCTGCCGCTAGATGGAAGTATACAGATTATTTTGTGAAAACGGCCAAGAGTTTCAATTTTGCTCATTTAATCTGGGACAATGGACTCGATTTCTTGGATCGTCCTACAAATACCTGGATTGATCCTATCTCTATGTCCATACTTTTCAACGGTGTTAAAGGAGTCTCCAACTCACTCGCAGACAGTTCGACTGATTATCTCGCCACATCTTGGAACTCTTCAGCTTATCTCTTCCATAAAGTCGGCGATGCTGTCGTCGCACAATCTGTTCCTTACCTCTTGAATGGAAATACCCTGACATCTATCAAAACCTCCACGGGCACAACACTAGCAACCACCTCGTACAGCATGTCTTCAGCAGGTGTTTTAACCTTCAATCAAGCTTATCTCGCAACCCTCTATTCCGCCACAACAGCCGCCGGCATCAAAGCCACCCTGACTTTGACTTTCTCTGCTGGCGCCCCCCTCCAGCTACAAATCGTGCAATGGGCTACTCCAACCCTCTCACAGACTTCCTTCACCAAACAAACTACTACAGATCTCACAATTCCAATCAACTATGCGGGACTACCACAAGTTGCAGCTATCAAGGCTTTGAATGCAGATGGGTCGTACATGGTTTCTGGTGATGCTTGGACACAGTATCTGGGACCATTACAGCAAGCTCGATGGACCTGGGGCGCTTGGACGAGTAGTAGTGCTGGACTGAAGATTCCTGTTGCGGGATTGACTGCTATTAGTAGCTCTTCTCAGAAGGTTACCTTAACACTTGAAGTAAGTCTGTTCTAAAATTGGGCTGGCAATATTTCGCTTCCCTTTCCATATTACCCCTTCATTTAGCTCGCTTCCCGTTCAAGCACAACAGACTCAATACAATACTAATGCCGATATAGTTTTTCCCGAGAATCCAAGGACAGAACAGCGTGAATATAACATTCACATAAGCGTGGAATGACGAAGTGAAGTGGGGCAGTTTGCAGCGTACATTGTGGCGTGCGAATACCTTGAATCGTTGAACTTTGGTGTACACATATATAGTTCCAACAGAAGGATTGAACTGTATATATTTATAAATTGAATGCACATATTACTTTCTACCAGAACTTGAATGATTAATGAAGGCAGATCAATGGATGACAAGTTTAATCAGAAGTAATTTTCAAGCTCATCCTTTCCATTTGGTATCATCACCACCTTGACCTTTACTTACATGTATTGCAACCATCAAGATTTATACCAGTGGAACTACATGATTTTAAAATCTATCCTCTTTCTATCTCATCAGCGCCAGAGAATCACCAATAAACATCCACCCCCACCAAATCCACCGCATAATCCACCAATCCTCCCGCCGCATTACTAAATGTCAAAACGTTACTCCCAGCTTTCCACTCACTAGTCAACACCCCAAAGATACCCGTGTCCTGCCATCCCTTCGTTCCAAATAATTCAGAACTCTTCCCACTCAGCGGAAATTCTGCGCGTGTCACTACGCCATTAACGCTAATCGTCATATTTCTTGTATTAGTGCCTGTAGTCCACGATGTACTGAATGCGATGTCATTATTGCAGAAGTAGACAGAGAGGTATTTTGTAGAAGCAGTGGCAGTAGATGTTGAAGGGGAATTGACGGTAATGGAAGCGGAGCCGCTGGGTGTCAGATACCCGATTTTGGTGCCGCTTGGGGTACAGTAGTTGGTGCTGCATGTTACGTGAGTGGCGGTGCCGGAGATACTCATGCTGGATGAGGAGTAGAATGTCGCGGGCGGAGTTGTGATGGTGAGGGAGGATGGGAGAAGAGTGGAGGAGGAGGCTATTGATAGAGTGTTTGTGCTGGATGCTATGAATGAGAGGGAGCCTATGGCAAGGGAATTTGAGCCAGCGGGAAGAGTGTATTTCTTTGAGGCGACAATGTAGGTCGTTGAAGAGGTGGATGTGGTATTGAAATGTAGTGTGGCGGTGTAGTTAGAGCTCGAGGTTTGGGCGTAAATCTTAGAAAATGTGACGTTTGAGCTACGATCAAATTAGTTGTCAAGCACCAAAGTTAAAATTAAAAAAAGAACAAAGAATCACGGTGAATAAACGTACCCAGAGACAGCAGCGTCATCAGTAGCATATGTGCCCGCTGCAGTCGTCCCCCCGAGTTCCAGAAGCATCGTTCCATGGGCACCCACATTCGCAGACCAAGAGGTCAGAACGTTCCTCGTACTAATATTGGCCCAGACATCCTTGAGAGTACCTGCCTTTTGCAGTCCCACATCTGGAAAATCCAAAGTAAGTGTTCTTTCCGTGTTTTGAAGATTAATGACCGCGACAACAGTGCGACTTCCACTTAGTGGTCCCGCCCATACTTCATATCCATCTGTTGTCCATCGTCTTCGGAAACTTGCTGCAACGCCCAAGCTATCCTGGTTATAGCTTATAACATCTTTGTTACTAAGAACAGCCAAAGAGGCAGAGCTAATACTCGTCAACGGATCCTTCAATGCGGCTCCGATGACCAACGGACTTTTCAGAATCGCCCATAGACTAAAGTGAGTTTGTTCCTCAAGAGTGGTAAAGATATTATTCCCCACCTCCAACATATCAAGATCGAGCCAATGACCAGGACCAGCGAACGATGTCTGTGGTACAGCCTGGTTCAAAATTCGTGAAACAGTAGGATAAGATGGAATAATATCATTGGTGATGCGCCAGGTGTTTCCCATAGCTGGAGCCCACGTAGAGGGAAAATCAACGCCCCAATCGCAAATTTGGAAAAGAATGGGTTTACTGAGAGTGGCTAAAGCATTGGTCATATTCTGATATCTGAGAGATGGAGATGTCGAGGGTGCATAATTGGTGTTTGGGAACCCAGTTGCTGCATCGGAATAGCAGTTGTCATCTGAGATTGTTAGCTTGAAACTTCGTTATGTTGATTTGAATGTGAAGTGTACATTTCAATAGATCTGCTCCCCATGATGCGAAGGTTTGCGCATCTGTCAGTTCGTGATCTTTTCATTGTCAGCATTCGTTTTCTTACATGAAACTCTGAATTGGGAAAATATTCCTAGAAGGCCTAACATTTCCACTGATTCTTTTGACAATTTCAACCATAATAGCCAGTAATAAACTCACATAGACTTCCCACTTGTGCTGGAGTTCCAGTCATACACATTTGCACCCCAGAATCCGAATATACACCAAAACCCAAGCCCAATCCATGAATAAAAGTTCCTAAAGCTGGATATCCACTTGGAAATCGATCAGGATTCCAAGTTAATGTTCCATCAGAAGCTCTATCTGGCAAAGTCCATCCGCAATCCACAGTCACATAATGGTAACCGAGAGCAGAGAGACCAAGAGAAACGAGAGCTTGTGCGTTACTATGGATAATAGTTTCATTGGGGGAACAAGAATAATGGTTATAAGAGTTCCAACTAGTTTTGGGTTAGAAATGTTGAAAATGAAATCAGGAGAGAAAGGGTATATCTACCCCATAGGTGGAGTGATGGCTAGACCATTGTTGATTCGAGGTTCGATATTTTGTGGGAGTGCAGTAATGGACTGAGAAAGCAAAGAGAGAAGCAGCCATTGCTGTCCAGAACAACTGAGAGAGCGCATTTTCAACGATAATTCCAAAAGATCAACATGAAAACTGCAGTTTGTCTACGATATTTCTAGCATTCATCTACCTCGGACTCTCGTAAGAGTCCCACACATGCAACTTGCAGTGTACCATTGAACCCATCTCTAGACTTATAATTTCTCCATCCTAAGACATCTTAACCTTTTGCATCGATCAGGTACCAATATCGCAGGGTGATATGAGGGGTAAAATGGAGAATGCGGAAAATTCCACAAGTATACCCCGCATCCTCACCGGGACTCGGATGGACGAGATGCGCTCCAATCATCCGGTAGAAGGCAATAAACTCCGGCACTCCTATTCTAACATATCGTCTTGGCTGACATGTAGGCTCTGATGAAGATCGTAAAGATTCGTTCTTTGGACGTCATCAGTCATCCTTCTCCAATATTCTAATCATGGAAGCATGCAGCTGGTGTTCAACACTCAGTTTGGCTGACTCGTGAGAAGTCTTGTGGGTATGATGCAATTCATCCCAGACTCTTGGTAATTAGATATCATTTCTGTCAAATTCAGCTTTAGGAAATCATAACAGATACTGCAGATACCTAGGTATTTATTTTCTCGTACTACACTACAACGTAACTCCCACCGCGCGGCCCAGCCCTAAATTCTCCATCCGTAAAACAACCACCGAAAGCCATGGGCATTACCAATGGATGCCAAGTTTCTCTTGACTTCAGCTATTAAATATTAATAATACAATGTCTCATCTTCGGACAGACCTCAGGCTCACATTGGAGTAACGAGGTTCACGCCCCTGAATGATAATTCCGACATTTCGTAACCGCCGTTGCTTCGTATCCATGTGTATAGCGGCGAGAGGCACAGTGATGCACCCAGAAAGAATGCCCCTGCGTTCGTCTGACTTACATGAGATGAATTATTTCCCCTGCGTCTGACAGATGGAACTCTTATTTTGAGCTCCGGCAGTCTGAGCCTGATATCGCATTACACACAGAATGCTTTTCTCAGCCTTATCAGCCACCCAAGATTCTTTTCATAGTAGATTGTGATAATGCATAGGAATAATTTGTTGGTGGCTGTGGGTTGTACGCTCCAAGGTGTGTGATGTTGTGTAAGTTTGTGTAAGTGAAATTCTCGTAGTTTGTGATACCAAGAGAGAGGACTTCATTTCAAGTTATAAAATAAGAATCGAATTGTAAATTTGCAGATTCACAAGGAGCTGGATATTCAATTATAATGGAAGGCATGCCGAGTCAAAAACACATTGATTCAAAAGGTAATGTGAATTTGGAAGATTGGTGGCATTTATATTAAGATTCATCAATACATACACCTTTATTCGACTTTTTTTTTACTGGATTTAGACCTTCTCTTTAGTCCTTCTCTTTTAAATATATACAAGAAATATGTAACGACATGTCCATCCCCCATGTCTGTATACAATTCGAATTTCTCCGATAATTTATCCCACCTAATGTGGTCGATGTTCTTTCTAATCGCCCACCATGAATGTCAACAATTCATATATCATCGCCGAATGGACTACTCCTACCCGTATTCCGTGCTAAATTAATCTCCCTTCAATCTTACAATGTGACAAGCTACCTGCAATCATGCAATTATGCGATTATTCCTTTCCCCAATAACTTAATCCCAAACGCCAAAACGCAACCCAATGCTTTACATAAGGGTCATTAAGAGAAGAAGAGCAGCATTGATAGTGAAAAGGCAGTAAAGATTGGGCCTAATGATGGTGATGTGTGAGATGAGAGAGATGTGCTGGTGGAGGCATGTGTTTTGTTGACATTCTTCATGGGTGTAGGACAGAGCGTGGTATTGACCAAAAGGGCGCCCGGCATCCAAACCTATTGTAAAAATTAGCAATCACAAACATTACGCACATTCGCTGAAAGTGTGTCGACATACCTGTGGCTCTCCATTTGTCAAGGTGAGGGTGAACGTTCCGCCGACTCCTGCGACAGCGCTATTACAACTCAAGATTTCAATGAGAAGATTTCCTTCGCTAAAATTGGTGTCTTCGATGTAGTAAGGTCCAACGGCCGCTCCTTCGGTACCGACATTGGTGAGAGCTGTGACGATCGAATGGACCATCCCTTTTCTAAATACCAATACGTCGTCTGTTTGTTTTATGACCGAGGCTTTGTATGCCCAATAAGGACTCCAATTAGAGTAATTGGTTGCTATCATGTAATTGTTGACGGCATTACGCGCGGTATTCATAGTTTTGATGTGTTGATACAGAACTGCGGTAGTATCATACCCAGTTGGGTTTAGCCAAAGAGCTCCACGGTTTTGAGGGTCGTTTTCACCGTCAAGGCCTTGCTCGGCCCCGTAATATACAATAGGAATGCCGTCTGTAAAGAAGTCGAATGTAAGGGCATTTTTTCTTTGAGACACGTCACTCGTGTAGGATCCAAAACGAGCAACATCATGATTCTCACTAAAAGTACCTAGAAGTGTGGTATCGTAACAGTATCGTTGGGTTTGATCGAATTGGTAACTTAAACTTCCCATACCATTCGTTGAGTTTGAAAGAATAGATGTGATATAGTACCAGGCAGGATAATTGAGGACAGAAGAGAGAGCATCAACAGCCCATTCGCATGCATTGGTAGGCAGCTCGTCAAAGACCTCACCAATAGTGAATGTATTAGCGGCCTGCTGGAAGGCAGGCCAGAAAGGCTTGTCGACGTGTTTGGCGGCATCGATACGAAGGCCATCAACTAGAGTTTGGATTTATGTTAGCCCACTCTTGTTGCAATTGATTGTATTGTGCATTAATATTCCCCAGATTTTCCCCACAGCCAAGACTTCCAGAAGGAGCAAGGGGTAAATAAGATTCATGATCAGGAGTACATACGAGAATAATTGGCGACCATTTCCGTTACCCAGGTTTCCCATGTCTGCTTGACAAAGTCAGATTCAGTGTTCAGATCTGGCAATGAAACTGTATCGTCTCCCAGCCAACAATTTTGAAAGTTTGTTGCGTTTGAATAATCGGTAATATAACAGAAAGGATGGAAGTATTCTTTTTTGTTGAATGGAACCAGAGTGGAGTAATCGACTGCGCTCCCTTTCCCTGCGTAGGCCATGTCGTTAATAACCGCGTCGATCATCAGGTACTATAGCGCGCACAGTTGAATTAGAGCTTATGTTCCACATGATTGAGTTGAGAATGTGAATGCAACTTACCATGCCACGATCGTGCAAGGACGACGACAAGAGCTTGAGATCATCTGGTGTTCCGAAATGTTCGTTGATCTTAGTGATATCTTGACTCCAGAATCCATGATAGCCTTGCCCATATTTCGTTGTTTCGTTGATATTCTGTACCACCGGTGAAATCCAGATCTGTGTTTGGCATCAAGTCAGTTCACGATGTCCAGGCTATTGGATTCTCCTATCTGCCGCCGCGACGATCGTACGAGACATGACAGAGAGAAGGATCGTTCATACGAAGAGCGCAAGGAGAAGCTGAGATGGACAAACTCACAGCCGTAAATCCCATGTCCTGGATGTAATCTAGGTGGTTGATAATTCCTTGAAAAGTCCCACCGCAATACAGTTGCGCTGTATTGTTACACGCATAGGTAGTCGAGCCATCCGTTCTTGCGAATCGATCCGTGATAATTTGATATATAGATTGGCTTCTCCAATCGTCTGAAGTAGCAGCGTGAACATCTTTCACGAAGGATGTCAACAACACCACCCACAACATTGACCAAGTAACGAATGCCGTCGAAGTTCTCTCCGACGTGGTCAACATGATTTCTAATCGTAAACTCGTAACGCGATACCGCCACTATCTTAAATGTCGCATGTAAACAAAGAAGGCTGAACCCCCAAAGAAGAAGCTGATTAGATTGGCGTCGACAATGTAATCAATTTGCTTTCTCTGACGCAGAACACAATAACGAGTGACAATCGACGCAAAAAATTATCAGTGGTCTACTACGACCCGAGATAGAGAGAGAGAGAGATAGGATTTCTTGGCACGGTGGATGTCCTGACGCTTGTACTTGATGCAGTCTAGTAGATAGGAGATCCTCCAATTGTACTCCCTAACAAACGGGCTGACTTTTCCGGGAACTGAATTGGAAGGATAATAGAATCAGGCTAAAATTGGGAGCGTGGACGGGGTGGTTGTAAAAATAAATTTTGGGGACATGGGAAAGGTATAGTAGGTGGAAGAAGAATCAAAGAAGCAGACTGCAGTGCCACCAACATTACCAGGTATTTACGTACAATAATAGCAGGATTAAGGGTAATTATGGCGGGAAATGAATACCCGCGATCTACCCTACTTACCCAGCAAACGTTCCTCTAAGTTCTAAGCTTCTAACCTTCGATTTGATCATGTCAATCCCAAGATCTCCGAAAGTTCGCAATTCCCAATTCAGCAATTTGAACCCAGATTGAGGTGTCATGTGTAAAAGAAAGGTCTTGCTGAACTGGTTGAACGCCGTGGGGGACCTGGCAGGCTGGCACGTCCTTGATGAATTCGACAAATTAGCTGTTCGTATATGAACCACTTCTTAAGCCACTGTACCTATTTCAACGTGGATGCAAAATAGATCCCCGCCTTTCTTAATTTTAAATCCTGCATATAATGACTTGGCGGTGCAAAAGATAGGGGAGGTATCATGGATGGGAATTTTCTAGTCAGGGGTAGTGACCACTAAGGCCTCAACTACTGCGTATAATTAGTCCACATTGATTGCACTCTGGTCTGGTATTTTACTACTGAGGGGGAAATCTCGGTGTACAAACGATACTGCTTTTTCTAGAATTGATTAATACAATAGTCGCATAATTTAGTAATATTGTTTGCTAAACTTCTGGGTTAACTTTGGTGATTTTTCACTGGAAATTGATTGAGCCAGACCGCCGCGCTGGCAATGGCATAGAGAATCGATATAAAGTACCCGTACCTATATCTGAGGAAGCTATCGCAGCCGTCAAATAGCTTTTGAGCTAGAATTGATCAGAGGACATTAAGCTTTCTAAAGTATTCCGAAGGGTTCTGCCTTCAGTACAAACTTTTGCTGAACATTCACTACAACGACCTACTAAAGAGTGCGGACGGAGGGACCGTAATAGTGTGGTGGTGATCAGGATAGGGGTTCCACAGATCAAATATCGCCTTCTACCAAGATTTCCTATAACACCTCGGACAAAATTCGATCTCTTCTTGCAACTTCTCCATTATTTCAGACTCTCTCGTGTTCATCACATTCGACGCCCCTCTGTGGACCAACTCGATACATATACTCCGTACAGCCTCAGTTTTCCATCATCAAGTTTAGGTTTGGCATAAGGTTTTTTTGTCTCTTTCCAATTTTATTGATCATCTATGGATTGATCATCATGATTCCAACTACAACGGTCAAATCCGTTTTCCATACGAGATGCAGTGGGTTGAAGTTCAAGGGTAGTTCGTCGGTAAGTATCTTTACTATTGTTGCATTGGATTTCGACATTATGAGGAAGTTGAGACAGATCGAAGCAAGGAAAGCTGCAGGAGGGAGAAGAAGAAGAAGAAGAAGAAAATAAAAAAGCAAGGTGAGCTAAGGAGAAAAAGACGGGAATACTGCAGACATGACATTTCATTTCTTTTAGCATTGCAGCATAAAATTTGCATAAGCTCTTATACATGCTAGCACTCCGAGTAATTTAATGCCTTGGTAATCTTGAGCAAATCTTCTTAGAGTTTCATTCCTCGGCGAAGCTTTTCAACTGATTTTTATTACCTTGGTTCATTTCCCTAGTATCAACTATTCTTAAGCTAGAGAATTTTCTTGATTTGTGTAGAAAGCATTACAAAGCGGCATTGCGGTGACTAGGCTCGGCTATCCTGAACTCCATGATCCGGCAAGTCGTTTCCTTCTCTTCCATCAACTTTGCCTTGCTGGAACTCTTTACGGAGCACAATGTCGATTTTCTTAAACACCTTCGACTTTTACTTATCAAATGTCCGAAACAGGCCTCATAAACAAGGGAGCCGGTCAGGATTCAGGAATTCAGATTGAATCGTGGTTGGTGCGCTTTACCCTGCCTATCGATATTCTCCCGCCACACCTTAATTGAACGTATCATTCTGCTGCAATTTATCTCATCCCATGCTTATCTACAGACTACAACCGTCCTGGAACTTATCCGTCGCTGTTGATAGATGACCAATCCACATGCAGCGATGCACAGATATTAATGCAGAAACAGAATCATCCCATCTCCCATTAATGGCAACTAAAAAGGAATGAAAATTGACACATGCGGCATCTGAATTTATACCCAAAATTCCAATGGAAGTCTTGAAGTCCTTTACACCGCATATGAGTCAGGGAATATGGGAAAATATGAGAATGATGGTTAAGGGGCACAAACTTTTGATCTTTGGAGCTTATTTACAATGCGAAAACTTTTCACAGGGACGGATCGTATTCAGTCAACATTGTGTCCAATTATTGTGGATTATCGGTCGCACCATCTACTCGCTTATTTGGCTTGACTTTTATCTCACAAATCGTACCGCTACGGAGGATTCTACCATACAAAGGAGAGGACAGCCATTCCGTTCATTATTAATCATTACATATCAAGCCTAGCGCAGTATCTACTCTTTTAGTATGTACGTATCAGAATATATCTCTCGGAAAACAGCGTGAGAAATCTCGTATCTTCCTCTCGCCCAATTCCCAATCCCTGAATACCATATCCCTACACGGAACGGTTACCCATGCTCGAAGTCCTCAGCCTTCTAATCAGGGAAACTTGATGTCTCACCAATTAGCCTTCCAGAGCCCCGGTATGTGGCTGTTCTTCACCCTTGCCAATTTCTCACATTTGGTACACAATTTCGATATTGAATTACACCAAGCACCTGTGTTCAATTGTACTCTTTTATATCTACCGGCAAACAAGCTATCTCGTTGACTCAATGAGCCGGATCGCTAGCAAATATAGTGTGTGGATAGCTAGCTATGGCTAACCATTGGAAGGACGAGCCAGACCATTCACCTTTTTTTCTTAAGATCCTTACGTGATTCGGTAAAGTTCTGTGCGGCGTGGCATAGATGCTAAGTTTACTTGAGTTAGATGAAAACTCAAATCAATGCTTATACGGTGGTATCTAGAATGCCACATTAGGCGTTATCTCTCCAATTTTGTTATTATCATTGGTCGTAAACCACACACGGAAAACAACAGTGGAACTCGTGTTTGGGGTTATTTATTTGAAAAAGATATCTAAGTAATGGATCAAAGTCGATCCCCACTACTTTACTCTCTGAGTTACTGGCCCGTCCAATGACGCCCGTATGGATTACCCCTGGCTCCCAAGATTTTCGTGCTCTCAACTAGCATGGCAGCTCGTGTCAAAATTCAGTTTACTGCCCTATTAGTCCCACTATGTTCCATTTCAGGATAGCTTACGATTAAAAATATTTTATCTTAACCTGGGTTGTAGGCTTTAGGCATCCGATATGCTCAGGATAGTAAGATCGACCTCTAGGGGGCAAGCAACAACACCGAGTTGTCCTTAGTCTTTAAGTGATCTTTTACACATTCACACTTCAGCCTCCTACCTCTCGTTCAAGTATCTCATCATAGACATATTACACTTCGTTTTTTCAAACATCTTTTTCGTCAATCTGCGATTTGCGGTCGACTTTCACGCTCGTTATTTCTCATTCTTGTCCGCAAGCTATTCGTTGTAATTTTTTGGTGTTGAAGAACGGGTTCAATATAGGATCACTTATCAGTGGATATCATACGAGCAAGCTACATAATACCTGGGAATATTGGAGGAAACCTTCTTAATATCTTGCTGGTCCCGAACCATTCGAACTCCTGAACTTTACATACAATTCGGCAATAGTTGATGAAGAAAAATTCATGATTTTGGTCACTTGAATATCGTTTCTGGTCGGTTTCGTTTGTCACGATGTTCGCGCGAACTCTCGTTGCCTTGTGCAGCGTCTTGTTGAACACACAAGTCGATGCCTTACGCTACGAAGAACAGTTTGTGGGCTACAATCTGAATACAAATCAGACGGCAACATCACCCTTTGATTACTATGGAAAATGGGAAGATGTACGTGAAAATCCATGGCTCTTGGAGTGTTGAAAACTTCAGTGGTGGATTTTTGGAAATCCAGATGCACGTTGGCTAACCTATCTTTTCGTAGCACGAATTTCACAAATCTCCTGATAATTGGCGTTTTCCCTTCTACTCTTTCTTTCTGGATAAATTCGTGAATGGAGATCCAACGAACGATGATATCAATGGAACCAATTTCGAAACTGATTTCATGCAAACCCAATTACGACATGGAGGTGATCTACAGGGTCTCATTGATAGTCTGGACTATATACAAGGAATGGGAATAAAAGGAATCTATATCGCCGGAAGTCCTATGATCAATATGCCTTGGGGTGCGGATCAGTACTCTCCTCTGGATTTCAGTCTTCTCGACCAACATTTTGGAGATATCGATTTGTGGAGGAAAACCACCACAGCCATCCATGACAGGGGAATGTATGTGATTCTCGACAATACCATGGGAACTATGGGAGACTTGATTGCTTTCAAAGGCTATGAAAATTCTTCGACCCCGTTTACCCTCGTCGAGCACGAAGTTCTTTGGCGTAATGAAGGCCGCCAATATCTAGATTTTTCCTTCGGGTCGAAGTACAATGAGACCTGCAACTACCCTAGATTTTGGCTTGACAATGGATATGCCGTCAAGGAAGATGTCACTGACCTCATGAATGGATGTTACGATTCCGAATTCGATCAATATGGCGATACCGAAGCTTTTGGTGTCTTCCCCGATTGGCAACGTCAGTTGTCTAAGTTTGCCTCTGTCCAGGATCGTCTGAGAGAATGGATTCCATCAGTGAGAACTAAAATCGAAATCTTCACTTGTATGATTATCCAGCAATTAGACATTGATGGGATACGTGTGGACAAAGCGACACAAATTACGGTCGATGCATTGGGAAGTTTCAGTCACTCATTGAGAGAATGCGCAAGAGGCGTGGATAAGACAAATTTCATGGTTACTGGTGAAATTACTGGAGGAAATACTTTTGGAAGTATTTACCTTGGGCGTGGACGTCAACCTGACATGTTACCGTCCAGTATGGCAAACGCGGTTAAAATGACCTCCAATTCTAGTTTGGCATATTTCATCCGTGATCCTGACCAAAACGCACTCGACTCTGCTGCCTTCCATTACAGTATTTACCGCACGCTGACTCGATTTCTGGGAATGGACGGAAACTTGGCAAGTGGTTATGATACACCAACTAACTGGGTAGATGCGTGGAACGAAATGCTTGTAACTAATGATCTTATCAATCCCAATACTGGAGTTTTCGATCCAAGACATATGTACGGAGTCAGCAATCAGGATGTTTTCAGATGGCCAGCTATCCAGAATGGCACACAAAAACAACTTCTAGGACTTTTCATTACGACTATACACATGCCTGGTATCCCTTTGCTCTTGTGGGGTGAAGAGCAAGCATTTTATGTCTTAGACAACACAGCCGACAATTATCTCTTCGGTCGACAATCTATGTCTCCTTCTCAAGCATGGCAAACTCACGGATGCTACGCCCTTGGCAGTGGTACCTTCTATCAATTTCCCGGCGACTCTTGCACTCGAGGTTGTAATGATGACTGGAACAGCCGCGATCATAGAGATCCATCTCATCCAGTTCGGAATATTATCAAGGCAATGTACCAGATGCGAGACAACTACCCAGTTTTGAACGATGGATGGTTTTTACAACAGCTTTCCAACCAGACAGTTGAGATCCTCTTGCCAGGTAGTAACGGTACAGCTACTGAAACTGGAATGTGGAGTACCATGCGAAGTCAATATGATGGTATTCAGGACTTATCTAAAGCTGGTGGTCAAGCAAATCAGTCTATTTGGATGGTTTACCACAACAACTATGACACAATCACATATTCTTTTGATTGCAGTAACAACGAAACTGCCCTCGTTGCTCCTTTCCTCGATGGCGTCACCGTCAAGAACCTGTTCTATCCGTATGAGGAAGTTACACTGAAAGCAGGACCTTTCAAGCTTGGGATCGCAAATCAAACTGGCTTCAATGGCTGTCTTGATAGTCTCACTCTTGTTCCATACGAGTATAAAGCATATGTGCCAAAAAAGAACTGGGTTGGGCCTTCGCCTATGATTACCTCATTTTCACCAGGACACGATGCACGACTTGTCTCAACAGTTGCCCCCGGAGAACAAGAAACCATCGAAATTGAATTTGGTTTCAGTGCCGAAATGAAGTGCTCTGATGTCATTTCGAAAATGACAATCACCTCAGCAACGGAAGACGGACAGGTTGCAACATTAGCCAATGCTACCGGCCAATACTCTTGTACTTTGCTTCCAAGTCCGGTCAATGTCACCGAATTCGTCGGATCCATTCCAACTATGTGGACTTTCAAAGGAAATCTTACCAATGTATCCAACGGTGTCCACTCGATTACTCTCACCAATGTCTCCAGCAACTCTGGAAAATCCTCAACTGGAGCCACAGATACATTTTTGTTCCGCATTGGACAAGTTGATAATCCTATCACTTTCCCCGGTTCCGCAAACTTCACAAGAGAATTACTTCACAAGTATGATAATGGCACATTATATGTTAGCCACAAAGCTGCTGGAGCGGATCAGTTTAAATATTCTTTGAACTGGGGAAGTTCATGGTCTGAATGGACGCCATATGTTGGTGGAAATACCACACTTGAACCACAGGCTTGGACTGGTACAAGCAAGCAAAAGTGGGACGGCGATCACGTCATCATGCAATATTGGAGCAAACTTACTGGTAGCAGTGATGTGGTTCAACATGCCGATCTAGAAACTAACACCTGGTCGCGTCGTCTTCCGCACTTGTTCGCTAATGGTCCATTCAACCAGTATGGTTATGATACTGGTATCGAAAATGGTTTCTCCTTAAACAAGAAAGACAGTCTCTGGGAATACAAGTTTATGGCTGAATGGCCAGCCGGTAAGTTGTATCTTCATTCGATGTACTAAGGCACTCTAACAATATCTAGTCATGCAAGTGAATGTTTGGGGTATGAATCCTGATGGACAACCTGACGAGACTATCGTTTTGGGAGATATCGACGGTGATAATATTCTTGACCGTATGCCACCCTCATCGCTGTCCACAGCGCTCATCAACATTACACGTGTGCCGCCATCACCATATCTCGGATACAAAATTGCAATCGACGACGGTAACTATAGATACTATCAAATCCCATACGGAAATCGTTCCTACCAAATGTTGATGGTTGTCCTTTTCTGGATTGTTCCTGTTCTCAGTGGTGGTCTCAGTATCTGGCTGTTCATGAAATCTTTCTACGCTGTCAAACTCAACAGTGTCGGTGTCAAGGAGGCAAAGAATTATATCCCATTGGCACTGCGCAGAAAGCTGAAGAGAGAAAAGAAAGAGGACGAATCTGAGAAAGAAATGACAGTCATGGGAGGATTACACTCAATGTTCCACGAAAACGCCACACAACTTGGACTTCAAGCCGATGTTGCAGCTACCGGACGACGAACTGTACTTATTGCTACTATGGAATACGATATCGAAGATTGGGCTATCAAGATCAAGATTGGAGGTCTTGGTGTCATGGCACAATTGATGGGAAAGAACTTGGGTCATCAAGATCTCATTTGGGTCGTTCCTTGTGTTGGCGGTATCGATTATCCTATTGATCACCAAGCCGAACCTATGGATGTCACAATTCTTGGAAATTCCTACACTGTTCAGGTCCAGTACCACACTCTACGAAACATCACTTACGTTCTTCTCGATGCACCAGTTTTCAGAGCACAATCTAAATCCGAGCCATACCCAGCTCGTATGGATGATTTGGACTCGGCCGTTTACTACAGTGCTTGGAATCAATGTATTGCTCTTACTATCAAGCGTTTCCCTGTTGATTTGTATCACATCAACGATTACCACGGAGCCGTCGCACCAGTCCATCTTCTCCCAGAAACAATTCCATGTTGTTTGTCCCTCCACAACGCCGAGTTCCAAGGTTTATGGCCCATGCGTAACCAGAAAGAGAGAAGCGAAGTCTGTCAAGTCTACAATATTCCAGAAGAAGTCGCCATCAAGTACGTTCAATTCGGAGACGTGTTCAATTTACTCCACGCTGGAAGTTCTTATCTTCGCATTCATCAAAAGGGTTTCGGTGCTGTCGGTGTCAGTAAGAAATACGGAAAGCGTTCCTGGGCAAGATATCCTATTTTCTGGGGATTGAGTAAGATCGGTAATCTTCCTAATCCTGATCCTTCTGATACTGGAGACTGGAATGGTACTCAAGATTCGACGGGCAAGACGATTGTTAACCAGGACTTTGAAAGTCAAAGAGGCGAGCTCAAAAGACAAGCACAGGAATGGGCTGGTCTTGAACAAAATCCTAAAGCTGAGCTCTTGGTTTTCGTCGGTAGATGGTCAATGCAAAAGGGTATTGATTTGATTGCTGATGTTATGCCTGCCGTTTTGGAGGAGAACCCAAATGTTCAACTTATTTGCGTTGGTCCTGTTATTGATCTTTATGGAAAATTTGCCGCTCTCAAACTCGATGTCATGATGACCAAGTACAAGGGCCGTGTCTTCAGTAAACCTGAGTTCACTGCTCTTCCACCATTCATTTTCTCGGGAGCCGAATTCGCCTTGATTCCGTCTAGAGATGAACCTTTCGGTCTTGTCGCTGTAGAGTTCGGTAGAAAGGGAGCTTTGGGTATTGGTGCTCGTGTTGGTGGTCTTGGTCAAATGCCTGGTTGGTGGTTCACTGTTGAATCTACCACCACCACCCACATGCTTCATCAATTCAAACAAGCCATCAAGGAAGCCTTGGCCTCAAAATTGGAAACTCGTCAAATAATGAGAGCACGATCTGCTAAGCAACGTTTCCCAGTCGCTCAATGGGTCAATGATCTTGAGATACTGCAAAGTAAAGCAATCAAGATTCACGACAAGGAAGAGGCCAAACACTCTGGTAGACCTAGATCTAGAGGAAGAGATGGAGGAAACATTTTCTATTCTTCCGCTAAGAGATTGTCGAGTTTCGGTACCAGTTTGGCTAGTACCTCACAACTTGATGTTGCCAGTACCATTGGTGGCTCTACCAGGCCATCCTCGCCAACCCGTGTTGAACAGCCACCAGCCGGAGGTGGACTTAACCGCAAGCTTTCTTTGGGATACAGAGCTGGTCCAGGTCATCGCGTAATGAAGAACAGATTCAATGGTAGTAATGCATCGATCGGAATGGGTGGTCAAGTCAAACATGACGAAGGACTGACCGATGTGGATGAAGACAGCGATGATGAAGATGCCCGAGTTCGTGACGACATTTACGATGAATACGTACTCACTCCTGAAGAATTAGAAGCCCGAAGACAACAAGAGCAATTCAGAGGACGATCTGACAGTCCTGCCGGAGGCGCATTCCTCGCACCACAACCAGGATACTTGGATTCTCCACGAAGAAGTCCAAGTGCTAATACTGGTAGTCTGCATATCAATGACTCTGAATTGTCATTACCACGTCTCAAGGATGGCTCAAATATCTATTCCACTCACTCGATACCTGGCTCCCCTGGTTTGGAGTCACCAGGAACACCTGGAGCACACGATTCTTTGCTTCCTCCTCCATCGATATTTGGAGCCGGTGGTGAAAACAACAGAGCTTCCATGCTTAGTTTGAGTTCGGTCATCGGAGACAAGACAGATTTCAAACTTCAAAAGGTTGATCCATTCTTCACTGATACTCAAGGAGAATACTATCAACAATTTGCCAAGAATCTTGATGGTCTTGATGGAAAGAATAGTGAAGGACAACTGTGTATCGAGGAATACTTGATCAAATCTGAAAAGAAATGGTTCGACCGATTCCGTGATGCACGATTGGGAAGAAGCTCAGTCGCACCTTCATTCTCTGCCCTTGGAAGTGGACGAAGATCTCACGACAGCCGTGGACGATCCAATAGTCGGGATAGCTTTACCAACGATACCATTACCCACTCAAGGCAAAATTCTAGTCAAGATAACATAGCACTCACTGGCGGAAATGCTCCCAATGATCAATTCTTACTCGGCAAAGATTATAAACCACCTACTGGTCTCCGTCTGGTCATGCAATACCGCTTCTTTGATTGGCCGGTCTATTCATTCTTGCTCGCCTTCGGTCAAATAATTGCAGCCAATTCTTATCAAATTACTCTTCTTACTGGTACTGTGGGTCAAACTGCAGAGAAACTTTACATCACAGCAACTATTTATCTGGTTACCTCGATCATGTGGTGGGAAGTCTTCTCCTTCTTCAAGTCAATATACGTCCTCAGTATTCCATTCATCTTCTACGGATTGGCCTTTTTCCTCCTCGGTATGGCTCCTTTCGTTGACGGCGCTGGTGGAAAGGGTTGGGTCCAGAACGTGGCTACTGGTTTGTATGCTGTTGCCGCTTCATCGGGTAGTATATTCTTCGCTCTGAATTTCGGAGATGAAGGAGGATCTCCCGTCAAAGCCTGGGTTTTCCGTGCCTGCATCATTCAAGGAACACAACAAGCTTATGTCGTCATTCTCTGGTTCTGGGGATCTTATCTCAACAGACGACAAGCTGATGGTCTCGGAACTTCCTTCACAACTGCCAGTCCCAAAATGTCTGCAGTCGTTCTTCCTATTGCGATACTTATGTGGGCGGTTGGTCTGGTCACTTACCTCGGATTGCCAGAATATTATCGACAAGCGCCTGGAAAAGTACCATCGTTCTACGCCTCGCTCTTCAGACGTAAGATTGTCATGTGGTTTTTCGTCACCGTCTTGATTCAAAATTTCTTCCTCTCAACGCTCTATGGTCGTAACTGGCTTTATCTGTTCTCCTCCAACCATGCTCCTACATGGGCCATCGTCCTTCTCATCATCTTTTTCTTTGGGTTCTTATGGGCAGCCTTCCTCTGGTTCTTCGCAATCTTGAGTAAAGATCACAGTTGGGTTCTCCCAATTTTCGCCATCGGTCTCGGAGCTCCTAGATGGTGTCAAATGCTCTGGTCTTGCACCCCAATTGGACAATACGTACCATGGGTTGGCAACGGACTCGCCAGCGCTCTTTTCTCCCGATCATTGTGGCTTTGGCTTGGTATGCTCGATGCACTTCAAGGTGTAGGATTCGGTATGCTGTTGCTCCAGACTCTTACCCGTGTTCATATTGCTTTCACGCTCATTGCGGCTCAAGTTTTGGGTTCAATCGCTACTATTGTAGCCAGAGCATGTGCACCAAACAACATTGGACCTGGACCCGTCTTCCCCGATTTTAGTGACGGGGCGGCTGGTCTTGGCAATGCATGGTTCTGGATCGGGTTGATTTTACAACTTGTTATTTGTGGTGGATTTTTCACATTCTTCAGAAAAGAGCAACTTAGCAAGCCTTAGAGCTATCTTGCGTTTTATTTTTTGGTTAGACGTTGTTGCAACGGGTGCAGAGCAAATGGGATAGTGTAAATGCATGCAGGGTGGGAGGATGTCGTGTGCACGAATGAGGCGTTTTTATATTCTTTTTGTATAAAATGGTGCAGATTTGGACGGAATTATTGTATTTGGACATTACCCCTTTGGCGGGATGACTGAGTAAAGATTTTACACGATGGAAACGATACAGAGCGCGCAATATAGACTTTTGATTTTTTAAATGTTCGCCATCGACGAACGGGTATTCGGTGGAGGGTTTGGGAGGAGAAACACTCTTTTTTCCTTGTGTATTCGAGAGTGGAATGGGCATAGTATACACTTAGTTGAGATAGAACTTAAAGTTTAATGAACTTGTCACATACACATATCGTTCCAAAGTGCCTTTGAATGTTGAATAGCTGAATGGTTTTTACACTTCTTTTTGTCATCGTCATCAAAAGGTTTAGGAGCGGTGTTATCTTCTTGTCTTTCCAAAGCATTACCTTCAATCAACAAGGACACAACATCAATTGGATATATATCAAGACATAGTAGTGCATTATCTATTTGTAAAGGTAGCCCAAGAGGGTATCTCAATGAATTCTCATAACATTCAACAGAATATCTCTCTCCAAATTACATCCATCCCATGCATCATAAAATCATAAAGCGCATTGCATCAATTTTTTCCCCCTCCCATCTCAAACCATCAAAGAAGCAGATTACATCATTCCCACAACACCCAATCCAGCCGCAACTG
This sequence comes from Botryotinia narcissicola, assembly GCA_004786225.1. NCBI lineage: Eukaryota > Fungi > Ascomycota > Leotiomycetes > Helotiales > Sclerotiniaceae > Botryotinia > Botryotinia narcissicola. The sequence continues at coordinate 130,921 of PQXJ01000038.1, forward strand.
CAACTCCCATAACCCCGACTGCAGGAACACCTGTCGCGGCAGCAGCAACACCCTTACTCGTCTCACTTTCTACCTTACTCCAAACACTCGACTGAACCTTGTCAAGATTACTGATGTAAGTGCTGACAGCCTTTTGCACATCTTTTGGAGCCTTCTTGGTAAACCAATCGGCAGTGACGATCTCATTGTAGTGGAAGCCACTTTTGCTGATTGAGCTGGCGACGGAGGAAGGGGCTGCGGAACCGATGGCATCGATGAAGGATGTGAAGGCGGCTTGGGTAGTCCACGAGTTTTCAACAGAGGCGAGGGCCGTGGCGAGGGTGGAGAGAGCGCCGCCGGGGATTGTGGGGGTGACGGTGTAGAATTCGGAAATCACGGATGCGCTGGGAGGAAGTTTTAGTTTGGGGATCTGGAATTTGGGGGAGGGGAGGAGAGAGGGAGGAGGAGGGATTGCGAGGCGCTATGGAGGGAGACATACACATCGACGCTGGTTTTGTCTGCGGAGACAAGTGCAGGAGCTGCGAGAGCGAAGAGGATGGAAGTGTATGAGAACTTCATTTTGATATCTTTGAGTATGTTTCTTGAGAATTGAGTGGTGGTTTGGTTATGGATCTTTCTTTTTCAAGAAGCTAGACAGTTTAGAAGTAAAAGTAGAAGTGATAACAAACTCAAGATTTCTCAAATTACAGAGCAGAAAAAAAGAAAACTTCCACTTTCGCTTATATATCAATCGATCGATCAATCCATCCATCCATCAAGCAAATATTCACTCTCCTCCCATCTAGCTACTCTCATCACAACATTCACCACTCCATCTCGAAAGCGGCGCAGTTTAGGCAGCCTTGTCGTGTGATATATTTCTTTGAGCATATTCACATTTCTGACCTTTCGCCGGACCCATCAATATTCAATATTGCATCTCCTTTCCCCAATCACGCGTAGCTGTACCTCGCCGCGCCGCACATCCGCATACATGCCCTGTCACAAAATCCTCCGTGTACGGTCGTACCTGACATTTTGGTGTCTTTATCCGTGGTGTAACCTCTCTCATCCAATAATTTCTTCATCCCCGCGAGAAACCAATCTACAAACTCGGTGAAGATGCTCGGGACCTAGTAATTACATCCAACGTTCTTCATCAGATTGTTTTGGGATGAAAGAGCAACGGTCGTATGATAAACAAATGAGTTGTAACCTTGAAAATAAATCCAATAACAAGCTTATCGATCAACCACTAATGACCCTGAATGCCCTTCCCCTCCTTCCGCATAATCCGGCATCCATCTAACCTAAATTCGAAGCTTAATTGTTTAATTTCGCAAGACTCAATTATGCTCCATATATGATATACTACTTATCCGTTTTATCCGCTTTGAAACTTGTGGTCCTAGTATAATGAAAATCAAAATAGCCATGCTAATATCTATGCTATACCTAAACCACATTCGCGAAAGCAGCATTAACAGTCGGCACGGGAAATTCTATCCGAGCGCTAGGGATGGTATATAAAGTTAAAGGTCCGACAGGAACCCGCTTTAAGTACTAGGTAGGTAGGTAAACGAGTAATTATTTAAACAAGTTGAGGCTCGGAGACTACGAGATAGTTTGGATACTAAAAGCGATAGCTAGAAAGAATGGAAGAGCTAGAGGTTAGAGAATGGTAGCCTACGGAGAGATTCTACATCGTTCGCTTAAAATGTACCGATGTCTGGCTTTGGAAGAGATGAAGAAAGTGCATATTTCGTAGGTGGCTTGAGAAAATGCAGATAAATTACATGTGTTGATCGGGTAACGGAAACAGGAGATTGATTGATTTGTTAAGAGTTAAGAGAGTTAGCTATTGTTTGCTTGGAGACGGACGATTATCTGTTTCTGTGTATGCTATTCCGTAGTGAGGTAGGTGAGTGGAGAGGAGGTTTATGCTTTAAGTGAGAAATATTGGTATTTCTGTCTACCTAGGTATCTTGAAATCTTGGTGAAAATTTATACGAGCAGAGCATTAGGTAGATATGCAGGATGTCGTGAATACAATCTGCATCTCCAAATTTTCCATTGCACACACCAGACTATGGTGTACTTACCGTCTAGGCACTCGTCGCCAATTAAACCTACCTAAATGAATCAAGCCTCTTCCGTACAACACGAGAATACCTACTTCCCTACCCTCGCGACTTTTAGAAAGAGCCGCAAACTAGCACTATTAATAATAATATATATATACTAGGTACATTTACATATTTTCCAATTCAATAAAAATCCCAACCAAACCAAGTCATCTCAATCTCAACCCATGAAAATCAAAAATAGTGATTATGAATGATGTAACAATATACCACAATTCTATCAGCAACCTCCAGCTATTTCTAAGACTCAGACTCACAAATCACTAGATACATACATACATATATACATACATACCCTTCCTTACCCAGCCAGCTACTCCATCCACCAAACCACCTACTTACCTACTACCTAATCACCTATTAAAGTTATTTCCCATCTTTGCTCTACGCTTACACTTACACTTATACATACACATACACATTCCCCAAAGTAATCCATCCCCACGATTCACCCACCCACCACAGCAATAAACCACAAATCACCCACACCTCCCCTCTCCCCTCTCCCACTTCCCAATCCCCGAGTCATATCTTGGAAATAAGGAGCGACGATATGCTCAAATCTCTATATATATAATATTATATTATATGCATTAAATCATTGAGTCATTGACTTGTTGAAATGCATTGTATATACTCTTCTTACCTAGAAGTACCTATAGAAGTATTTATTTTCTGGTCTTGTATCGATGGGTTTATTGATAATGAGAATAAAAATAAAGACTTTCGGATAGGTACTTTATATGAGGTTATCTATCGAGATAGATTGCTTGGGAGATGGAATGGGATTTGGAGATAACTTAGGAAGGAAAGAAGGAAATCGAGTATTGAATGAGGTATATGTAGATTGTAGGTAATGAATAGCAATAGCAACAAAATGAAATTAATTTAATAATAATAATAAT